>CM068305.1:22096619-22139996 GCA_034768735.1 Schistosoma mekongi
TTCGAAACAGAATGAATTGGTATATCGGTGTGAATTTGAAATATAGAAGACGAAAGTACATTTACAAGACGCGTTAACAACTGAATGAAATATGATTCTTCAATGAAAATGCTAGCTACATCTAACCGTAATATGTTTCGATTAAATAATGTTTTCTGTATTACAATAGGGAAGTTTGTGGAGATAGTTAACTGTTTAATTCAATTTTGATAGCACGAATTGATTCTGATCAATGGTTGTCTGATTCAGATCATTCGTGCTATCAAAATTGAATTAAACAGTTAACTATCTCTACAAAAATCTAATTGTAATTAACATGAGCTCACTAGTGACTAGCTCCTTGAGGTAATTCCTGGAGTCTAGTGTGGAAGACCCGTGACCAGAGACGTTCAAAACCGTGTCGGGTGTGTGTGACGGCAGGAATCACCAATGATATGAAAGGGAAGTGTTTAATATAATACATATAAATATTTTTGACTGCTAAATTTTTTTAATCTTTAATAAAAATTGTGTCCTATTTTTTTCGGGGGGAAAGGGGGATACCGTTGTATCATTTAAATGAAATTTTTTTTTATCTGTTTTGCTTTAGAGCTATTGAAAAAATTAATTACGGATATTGTTTTTGCTGCTAGCCTTTTTGTTTTTTTAAAACCGTTTTTTTTTAGCAGTGCATTTTACATTAATATATATTTCTGAACGTTATTTGTACATTTTTCAGTAACATTGCCTATATAAGTAGTTGTGTATCCGCATTTTTATACTTCTAATAAACCAAATTTTATTTGACGCAAAATACACTATCAATTCTCTCGACAATTTTTTAGTCACTTGGTAAACCGAAACTAGGTGGCTTTATGACTTAACTATATTTTAGGTGGTGATAAATCTAATTGCTCATTACCTGTTTTTAAATCTTAGGATATCATTCAACATTTGGATAACAACTTAAACTGACGTGGCATTAACTGTAGCTAAATGGCCAGATTAATTGATCAAACTTGTAAGTTTTAATTGATTCAATTAGGTGCAATCTGGCGCACATATTCAACTCTGGCATTAGGTCATTTTGGGTGCTTGCATACCTTTAATATGGCAACTTCACTGGCTTAATCCCAATCCAAACAAGATCGAGTGTAAAATATACGAAATATAACTGCAAAATACGAGGTAAATAAAGTGTATTAGACTCTGACTCATGTCATGTTATTGGCATGAGGTGTGGTGAGCAGTGGTTGATTTAACATATCGTCTCTCGTTTGTAAAAGCCTGCCGACTACGTAAACTGTGTATTTTTAAATCAAATCTCCATAAACGTAGGGTTTATCTTCGTCGAGCTATAACTGGATAGGTCAAGGTTAATTCATTCATATCATTATTTATCTACGAAGTAATTTTTGCGTAATTTAACTCGTTTTTCGGCCGTGTCGAATATTTTGCTGTATTTTTTGGTGCGACATTGCCAAAGTAAGTATTATTATAATAATGTTTTCTTATTACTGGGCCGGAGTTAAAGCGCTTTGATAAAAGATGTTCTGATTGCGGAGATTTCCTGTTTGTAGTCCATGTCAGGGAAGAAGTCTAGTCACTGTTGTAACAGAGGGATTTTGTACCGGTAGGTTTTGATTTCGTTAGTAGTTTGCGTTGGACACCTTCGAAAACGTTCACGTATGTCAAGATATAATAAAAAGTTTCAAAAATTCGTTGTTTCTAAATTCTTTACATGGTCGACTTTATTGTAAGCGGTCGTTTAAAGGTTCGATTTATTATTTATGTCGAGAAGGGAAGTTTAGTTCCACTTAAGGATAGTCTAACATGTTTTAAATAATTATAATTAAGACACGGGAGATTGGATTAATATTAGTAGGTTTGAAGTTAAGCATATCTATTACCAAGCCGGTTAAAGATTAAAAATGTCTGAGTTCTCGTACCACTGATGTAATACCGCCACTCAATAGATCTAGTCAGACTTTTGAATGACTAGAGCAGTAGATTTGGCCGCCTTGCTTTAAGAGGCATGTTGTCAATGCACTCAAGTTCTTGAAGTCCTTTTAGTACTTTGTAGACTTGGCGAATTAGGTTAGTTCTTCACCGAGAAGCGGCTTCCATAGAAATCAGAAACCCAAATAACTGTGGGTTGCTTATTCTTCCACACATTTCCAGTATTTATTTCACTGTTCTTAATGTCTCCTTGCGTTCTTTAACCTGTCTCCACTAACCAGTATTTTACTACCTACAAGACGACTATTACTCGTCTAGTTTAGTAGGCATCTGACTGCTCTCATCTCATGTACATTTTCGCCTCTCTATCTATTACTTTACACTATTCCCCTCCTTTTAGATATCTGATTTCAAGTTCCTGGCTTTAGTAGTTTGTGTGGCTTGTAATAAACTGCTTGTTTGATAAAGTTTGTCAGATTTGCTGATGTTGTCATGACTGAGGAATCCTTGAGGTTTCATAAATCTAGTATGATCCGGCTATTGTCTGGACAAGAGCTTCTTCTTACTCGAGTTTCGGATAATGACTATATTCCCAAAAGCTGAAATCGGAGTAAAGGACGCGGTCTCGTAAAAACGCTTATAAATTGGCCACATTATACTTCACCACGTGTGAAATAGTACAGTAAATATACACAATAAATATACTTCTGAACAAAGCGCTCAAAGCAATATGGAAGTGTGCTCAGTTATTTCCAGAACCGATAGCTACTAACGATGGAACTTGGTAGAACCAAAGGAGGCTCAATTTCTTCATTGTACAACTCCCCTAACAATGTTTGTAAAGTTTTCGGCACTCTCTATGGAGTACAACACTATAATTGTCTTCAATCCATTACATTCGCTAACCTACTATACAATGAAGGGAGGAGGGTGGCTATACTAGCAGGTAGGTGTAATAGCTAAACAAAGGATGAAAATCACGTCATGTAGTCGATTTATGGTATTGGGATCTCTGCTGCTGCACTTTGTTGAGCATTTAGTAATCAAGCAATGTGTATTTCTTAAATTGCAACCTTTAATAAACTGCTGTTGTATCTGGTTTTCTTCCCTAGTTATTGTAACCTCATTATCCCGATTTCAATGCACAGTTCCTCTAGTCTGTTACTGTTTGGTCCAGCATGTAGTATGTAAAATTCGTGTTCCCATCCAATAGACTAACTGGTCTTAGCTCTTATTCGTCGGTTCTTATTCTCTATCCATATCTGTGAATCACACTTCGATCGTTCAGGTATTGTCCCAAGCAGTTGCCGTTTCTCAGGTCTGTCACGTCATAGTCGTAACGTAAGTCCCATTGGCTAATCACTAGGAAAGTCATTTCAGTAGCCATGGTGGTGTGTTTATGTGTCTGTGTGTGTAAGGGGGGGGAATAATTTGAAACTTCCTATATGTAAGGCAGTACCTGTTATGCGTTTAGGGCTACACACCATGGTTTTGATTTGAGCAATCAAACGGCAACAATCATTGATATGATTCTATATTTATCATTTTGATACGCTCAAGTAACACAGTTGGCCCTATCTATCTATGAAATTAACTTACTACAAGGATAAACAGACTATTGACTATACTGTCAATACTTAATGAGAACTCGAAAACGATTCAAACCACTACACTGTATACTCGTTTTTCTATTCTCCCCACAATTACCCTAGTAGCCATTTTTTGCAGAATTTGTGGAAGGGAAGGGGGAATGACACCTTTTCTCTGGATGACGAGTTTTTTGGGCGAATTTCGGTAACAGATATGCATGTGATGCAGCGCAACTGTATGTGTTGTTTATGCCGACCTGAAGGATGATAAAATGAGGTTTGCATTCGAATAATAATGCATTTAACATTTAAAGCCTTAAACATGTAAAGTGTTGTTGTGATAACCCAGTGGTATTTGTCTCAATAGTACGATCTCCGTTTTCATAGCGGAGGAGAGCTTTGTGCAGATATCATCTAATGTATTATTTCAGTAACTAAATTACTAATATTTCATAAAAATTCTTTGTGACAAGTGGTAAAAGTGTTCATAGACATAGATCAGCCTGTCAGATAACTTACTTCCATAGTCATTCCTGATCAACAGTCTACCAAAAGTCGAGGGCAACCAAATGAAGAAAGCCGAATGATACTTCAGACTGCCGTATTAAGTCAATTCGCTCATGAAGAGAGCCGAGTTTTTAGTTTCTGTAAGGCGTGACGTTGACACTTTGCGACTGGCTGACGCTAATATCCCTTTATGTAGCCACACGTTCCCTACTGAAATACATGAAGTTAACAAGACTTAGGGGGTAGTTTATATTCAAATTGTAGAGGGAAGTTAATGTCTAGCGTAAGCCTGTAACAAATATGGAACCATTTAATATAAAGTGAATAACATTGTAAGACAGATCGCCTTGCATCCGGACATTAAATTGAGCACAGTCGATTTTATTTTCTGCCACTTCAGAGGAATTTTGCCTCAATTGCCACATAGCGCCAAAAGTCTGCTACGAGCATGTCCTAGTGTTCAAAGAAAACCTGTTGGCACGAGTCAACTGTCAAATAAGATTAAAGATTAGCCTACTGTGTGCATTTGAAACTGTTTGCCAAATTTATCACTTAATAAGATCTCATTGCAAATCACTTTTTATGGGCTATCACTATCGAGGAGTTCTAACCAACAAGTGTGACCGATTCTTGGTCGAATAAATTTCCTAAACTAAGTGTAGTAATCGTTATTGGTATCCATGGTGGAAATAGGGAGCTCTAAGATTTTAATAAACTGGCTTATTGAGCGGACTGATATAACATTTTAGTCTAGCCCATGAAGTCGACGACTTTTGTAATCATCGTATTTTCAGACTATCTTCCATAATATTTGATTAGCCAGCTAGTGAATATATTTTGTACACAGTATTGTTACGACTAATATTCTCTTCGCGTTTCCTCTGGAACATTTGAGAATCGTAAATAAGTTAACAAATTTTTGGCTAGGAATGACAAGTAAACACTTTATTCATGTGAATAGCAATATTATAACCTGTGTTAACGTCGCCCTACACCAGAGTGGGAATGTGCTGCATGTGATTTCCAGCAGAAATGTCGAAATTTGAATAAGTTTCATTTAAGAAAGCCTTTGTTGTTGCATTTTGGTCCAACATTCTTGCATGTGTCTTTACCATGAGCGTCATATTTCAATTTCTATCACTAAGCGCCACCGTAACATATTTTGTTTCATCATAAGTTATTTCGCACTACGCAGTAGTTTTTAGTTTTTAGAAATTTTTTTACTGGGGTACGAATGGTGTTATGGACAGGAACACCTCATCTACGATAAGCAAAGTCTGGTACATTGTGGATGACGTAACACAGAAGGAGGCTCTAGATCCTTTCTCAGTTTTACGTACGAGTCTTATATGAGGAAAGCTAAGTGTTCAGTCTGTTGTGACCTCTCAGTAACTACGCAAGTCTCAACACGTTAAGGACGTTCACTCGCAAAGTAGGCTTCAGGAGGTTCCCTTATGTAATCCTTTACGCATCAGAACCATTAACCTCACAAAACAAGTAACAACCATTAGTATCGTATTTCGACTACGATGATACTTAGCAAGCGAAAGCAAACCTGAGCGTCATGTATTGCGTTAGAGATACATGCAACTGTACCATTAACGCGGTTTGCACGCTGGTAAAATCTTTCTTGAAACAACTGTCTTCCAGTTCCCTTAGACAGGGTTGACTAGGCAGTCTTTCCAACCATGCTTGTCTTTGAATGTCCTTTGAACTATCAACCAGCAGTACAAGAGGTGCGATTCAACATACGGAGTCAAAAAGCGAAGCTAAAAGAGGCAGCATCCCTCTACGAATAATCAGTTTTCTGTCTTCATCCACTATGAATTGGCGAGTATCAATATGTTCCATTACAGCCGTGACGTTCGTTAAATCGGCAAAGCGTCTTTCGATATGTTTCTTACGACAGGCGCTCAACTTGTGTTCTGATTCTCTCTAGCGTCCTATTGCAGTTAAACACGACCTTTATCAACTTAAAACCTGCCTTTAGTAGTGCATCACTAATCTTTATAACTGTGCATCGTGTGGACGTTTCTTCAGTGAATAATACTCGGAGAGATTAACGAAAATGCATTTGTTTACTGCGTGTCTTATATAGGGCTTTCTTGTAGTGAACAAAGATTTCGTCACATAAAGTAACGTTAACATAACGATCATATAAAAGTTCTGTAGAGTTAAAGGATTTGTAAACGTGTTGAACGGGGCGAGCAGAAGAGAGATGATTCTAGGCTTCTTAGTTACAGGTCATGAGATTTTTAATATAGAGGGCCGTATTTGGTTTGGAAAGTAAAACGAATTCTTCTTCCTGGGGTCCATGTTTTTATGTGCCATTAGGCATACTTGAGTACCACTTTAGAGAACGCCAATACTGCTGTTGAAATCGGATGACTTTGAAAGGATATACTATCCTAGATTTATAGTAAAAACTGTTTCCTAGATGAGTTGGTTGTGTAATATTCATTACGGACAAAATGTTCATCATACTCACTTTTATGTAACAATGAATGCTTTTGGTTCACCTTATTATTCTTTTATTGTTTTTAATGCGCCTAATACGGTTTAAAGATTTACTTTTGACTCAGGTAAGATTATTGTTACGCTTTGATTAACACTGTCAGTTCTTCAACCATGTCTAACTGCTACTTAAACTGTGACCATCTTTGGATGCTTGTTTTGCATAACTCCACGTTAATGAGTGAGGTTTATTAAATTCCGAGTGATTAGCCACATACAATTTTAATGTTTTATCTGCTTGCCAAATCTTGCCAATAGCACGCTTATTGTTTGGTAAGAACAATATTTTGTTTTGACCGGTTACCAATATTACAAATTTGATTACCTCTTATATTTTAGGTTGTTCGTATCAGTTCTCCAAAACTTTGTGGATGTACAGCGCGTTTTAACCGTTGATGTTTATCAACCAGTTTATCAGCCAGTTAAAATTACCACTCTACTCCCCCGGCTAAGAAGACCAAATAGACTCAACAGCTCCCATAATGAATCCAGTCGTAACCCTAACTATTAATCTGAGTTGTCCGAAAACCATCAACCACCTACATTTGATATGAAATTAACCCCTAATATTAACTATGGTTCATTTGTTTTACTTATGTAGTCACTCATTCACCTAATATCTGATAGATGCTAGGTCGATTTGTAGCAAAATAACTAAATTAATCATGCTAGTGTCACTCTGCAAATCATCGCTCATTATGATAACTGAGTCATGGACTAATGCCGAAATCCTTGATATAAATATATCTACACTGTAGTGATAGATTACATGGACGTGGTGGAGGGTGTCCATTCAAAGCAGAACTTGCCCCTATGTGATATTCCACAACTAAATGTAACAGTAGATTCTGTGTGGGTTATTCTGAAGCTACGAGGTCTACATCGATCCTGTTCGGTAGCGTGTACCAGCCTCCCAACATCCCTTTATGGAATATCGATATACAAACAGTAATTTTCATACTAGCATCTTCTCTACCTTTCACTAACAAGCTTGTATGTGGAGATTTTAACATGCCTGAAGTTTTACGGTTTCCACTTACAGCACCAAAACGTTACGACTAGCTTATCGAATGTTTAGAACTCGGTGGTTAAATTAATTGCTTTCGTAACCCCACTAGACTCAAAAATATCTTAGACTTGGTTTTCACGAACGAGCTTTCCCCATACGCTGTACATACCAGGAAAAATTCCCTGGTAGCGACCACAACCTTTATATGCAGCTTTAATATAAACATTACAGCGACTAAGTATCAAACAACTTCACTCAGTCGATACTTTCACAATGGTGACTAGATGAACTTCCGAAACTACACCGGTAGTCTCAATTGGGAAATCTACTTTGCAAAAAACGTTAACAAACCGATTGATATTCTCTACTACAAGATGAACGATACCCTAGATAAAATGGTACCATGAAGACATCCAAAACTAAGAATTCTCAAAGATCTGTTCACATCAGCGCACATACGAAGATGACTCCGAAGACATGCCCTCAAAATTCATAAATTTAGAGATTTTTCATCGCTAGCCACAATGAAAGAAATATGTGTATTGACTGTAGAGCTATGCATGGAAAGAGCCAATGAACAAGAAAAACAGGTTATCGTGAACAAAAATCCCTCTGTACTTGTAAACATTTTTAGAAACAAAATTAAAGGTTCTAAAATAAAAGGTGATATCCTCTTTACTAATGAAAATCAAATATACGAAAACCCTAAACTAATATGGTTACGAAATCACTACAACGTCACCATGTGAACCCACATGTGTAACCTTCACTAGACAAAATAGTGATAAGATAATAAAGACGCTAAAGTACACAAACAGTGAAGGTCCTGTTTATTTCCCAGCAAGCATGATGAGAAACGGAACGGAAACCACTATCCCACAACATCGGTTTCCAAAAACTGGGTCACGTGATACGTGACTGTTAGACTATCTTAATGACACAACCATTCAACGTAACAAAGGGATAATAGTTGTAATAATAGTTTATTCCCATGCAGCAATGTGTACATGGGAGCATACCAGTTTACGGGCATGATAAAAATGATATGGCTTAATTGTAACAGGGTTTCGGTAGAGTCACTGTTATGGAATTGACGAAATATGAAGACATTATTTAATTAGGAAGCCAACGGTAGCAAGCTTTACAGTTTACAGTACTACAGTACTAGAAGTCTATTTTGTATAATAGAACATTCCGATAAACAACCGCGCATTTTGTCATCAGTGCTGTAATTTCAGGGAATGGCTGCGTGAGAGCAGGACGATCCATGGAGACTATCCAGATACATGATAAGGCTGGTATTTTGAAGTTTGGTTAAGGCAGCCAGTGTTGTGTGGGCTGGTCTTGAGCGGTGAGTTGTTGGTGCATTGATTACGTTCCAGGCCAGCGTTTGGAGTAAGTTGCCTAAAGGAGATCAATTCCTTGCAAGTTCAGACCATAAACTAGGGAAGACGGTTACATAGATCATTAAATAGAAAGAAAAAACGAATTTAATTAGCGGTATCAAAATAATCCGTTTCAAACCACAATCATCTCTTTCCGTTTTTTCGTTTTTTTTACTACAACGTACATGATTTTAGTGTTTGCAGTTTTACTACCCTAATAAGCCATTGCTTATTGATTCGAGGTTTAGTGGTAAGTCGTCGGAGATTTGGTACAAGTCTTTGGATTGTAGATATGGGGAAATCAGTCGTTTGAATATTAGAATAGATTTAGTAATGCGGATATTTTGTGGTACTTTATTCCAGAGTTCACTGTAGAATACGATAAATAACTTACCGCGAAGTTGTGTTTGGTATTTATCGATGAATAATGTTGCCTCATAATTCCGAAGATCGTATCTAGGCATTTGGTTCCACGTGGTTGAAAGAGCCGAGAATGATATTCCGTTGATTATTTTATAGAAGGATATTAAGTTATGTCGTAGTCGGCGACGACACAGGGGTTCTAAAGAGAGTGTTCCACATCAAGTCGTATAGTCTATGTTTCCGTTAGTTGCCGTAATTCGACGTGTAAAACCTCTTTGTACACTTTCTACACGTTTCCTATCTATGCTACTCATACTCGAAAAGATAAATGAGCAGTACTCGAGTATAGGCCTTACACATATCTTAAACGGAGTAAGTTTTGCCTCCATTGTATGGAAGTTTTTAAGAAGGAAGCCTGTTAATCTTCTAGTTTTAAAGATAACAGAAGAGGCATGTTCCGTGAACTTTAAGTTGTCGGAATATTTAATACCCAAATCGCTTGTTGATTGGAGTATTTGGATCTTTGACCCATTTAGATAAAACGTGGACTGTGGGTTATAGTTGCGTATGTGCATGATTCCACATTTACTGTAGTTAAGTGGTAGTTGCCATTTTTGGCTCCAGGAAGTTAGGTTATCGAGGTCGTTTTGAATTAGGGTCATGCCTTCTTTTAAAGAGTCCGGTTTAAAGCTATAAACAATCTTGAGATTGTCCGCAAATAAATACGGTCGGCCACGTTTTATAACGTTATTTATGCCATTTATGTAAATAACGAACAATAAGGGACCCAGTACACTTCCCTGTATAACCCCGCTGGTAATTGGTTTAGGCGATGATAGACTATTGTTGAACCTTACTGATTGCTGTCTTCCTTCCAGGAAAGATGCAAATAATGAATAAAGTGGGTCTTTGACCCCATATGACTTAAGTTTAATGAGCAGTCGCTTATGAGGGACTTTGTCAAAAGCTTTACTGAAGTCGAGAAATAAACTGGACACTAGAAGCCCTTTGTCTCGTTGTGTAGTTATGTCATCTAGGTAGTCTAACAAGCATGTGTCACACGACCTATTCTTCAAGGATCCATGTTGGGAAGGGAAGAGTAGTTCGTTTTTGAGCAAATATTGGAGTAATTCCTCCTTGATTAGTTTTTCCACTACTCTTGATGCAACAGAGGTTAGATTAATAGGACGGCAGTTCCCTATATTTCCTACAGGTCCGGATTTATACTTAGGAGTGACGTATGGAATTTTCCATAGGGTAGAGTAGCATGCAGTAGAGAGTGACATTGCAAATAGTTTAAGAAATGCCAAGTTGAAGTCACTGCCACCATTTTTAAGTACAATGGCTGGTATACCATCAGGGCCGATGGTGTGTGAATGTCTTAGAGTAGTGATGGTCTTCGTAATATTTTCTATAGTGAATGTTATATCCCTGATTTCGCATGATAGTAGCGTACCGGGTTCGATCCCATCTATATGGTTTTCAATAGTAAGTGAGGTGGCTACGTGTTCACTGAATAAATCATCTATGCGGCAGGGGTCATCATATATTTCATTGCCACAGATAAAGAGATTTCCACCCTTTATCTTAGAGCTACTGATTTTGTTCCGGAAGGTATTGAAAAAAGTCTCATAGAGTTATTCTTTGCAGTTGCCTGTTTTTCTAACGCAACTTCGATTTGTATACGCTCTGCCTTGGCCTTAATACATATTTCTTTCATAGTTATGAGGAAGAAAAATCTTTAAGTTTATAAAATTTAGTTACATGTTTACGTAAGCTTCTTTTTGCAGCAGTGGCGATAAGCATACACTTCGGAATTCTAGGTTTAGTATATCCTAAAGGTGCAACTATATCTAGCACATTATAAGTATTTGGGGTAGAGTATACCAGTCAGCTTATCAGCATCGTCTTCCATAAAGTAGTTGTTCCAATCAAAACATTTGAAGTCTTAAAGATTCTCCAGTCTATCTCGTGGGAGGATCTGTTAGGTATTGTAATCGGACATTTATACATTGTAGTCTGTAAGTCAAAGCTGCACATAAAAACATCGTGGTCACTACCTGGGAATTGTTTGCCTGTACGTACGGTACATGGGGAGAGTTCATTTGTAAAAACTAAATCCAAAATATTTATATATCTGGTAGGGCTACGGACATACTGTGACCAGCCACCAAACTCTAAACTTTCCATAAGCAAGTCGTAGCGTTTCGGTGCTTTGGTGGGGACCATGAGATTTCAGGCATGTTAAAGTCTCCACAAATAACCTTGCCTGTAAAGGGTAGGGAGGAGGCCAGTGTAAAAATGTCTGACAGTGAGGTTGTATTCTCGGTTGATGGGCTAGGCTGTTGGTATACGCAACCGATTAGGTAAGAGTGTGATACAGTAGGTTTTATAACAATCCACACTGCTGTATCAAACAGAAGTGGGTTTAACTTTGTGTTAACATATACAAGACAACCCTCTCCACGACCATGTAGCCTGTCACCACGATACAGATCATAACTATCAAGGAATATACTTGGATCAGAGACGCTAGGGGGGTAGTCCATGCCTCAGTTACCATTATAATTAATCGTTGACAGATCGATGCAAACAGAGCTAAGTCGATCATTTCGTTGCATACTGATCATGCGTTATGTAGGTATAGACTAAGCGAGTGACCAATAAGGTTGAAATAATTTAAAGCGTCATGGATGAAGGCGTCAGGTTGAGAATTCTGGATGAGACCTTGACTTCGGAATAGCTGAGTTTCGCATTGTTCAGATACTAGAGAGTAGGTAATGGGTGATTGCTCTGCAGTGTCAGTGTTTTGGTTGTCACTGCTATCGTCGTTTTTGACGCTCAAAGTGTTCGTGATTAGTAAAGAAATGGTGCTGTGGGATTGGTTACCTATTAGTGTCAGAGCTAGAAGTTGGTGGTGTTCGGGCTCGTCATCAGTTGTTGACTTAGCAATGGCTGCGGGGGCAATGAGTAGGGGTGGGAATGGTTGTGAGTTGTCGTACGAGGATACTCTAAAAAATGGTTGGAGTGTGCGTACGTGACATAAGGATCATAGTAATTAGGTAATGAGTTTTGGGACGCGGCCAAGTAGTTGTAGTTACAGCCATTTACTGTAGGAAAGTATATAGGTCGCAAGTTTCCATGTCTAGGAAGGTTCCCATGTTGATAGAACGGGCGACATCCAAAGTTAAAAATTGAGGAAGGAGGCTTATCTTCCTCGAATCGGCCCTCGGGGTCATTGGCACATGGTGCTCTGACGCAGTTGCATGCGTCATTCTATTGCTTTCAATGTATTTATGCGAGGGAACAGATATAAGGTGATAGGAGAGGAAATGCCTGTTGCTGTTTTGAGCACTGGCCTTCAAACCTAGTGATTCAAAGGTACTGTGCCTAGTGGTTTGGCGTTTGTTACTTATTTTATTACTCTGAATGTTAGAGGCGGGGCTATGCTGGGCTTTATTGATAGGGAGAGCATTATGCCTGTTGTAAAGATAAGGTACGAATTTTGTTTCTGTTCTAACTGTAGGATGGTGGATTAGGTTGTATGGTTGGACGCTGTTCACCTCTTTATTTTGTGAGATAATTGTACTCCCCTTGGGAGTGACGTATAAGTCTACTAGGTCGCTCCCATTTTCCTTAATTGTAAAAGATAATGTGGTATGAGTGTCTATACTAGATGGAGCTGTAGGTATGGCTGGGCTGGGTGGAGTGCAGAGTATTGGTGGTGTACTACCGCTAGAGTGCGTCGTAGGCTTTGTTTTAGAAAATTTACTTGGAGTGGTTAATTCTGACGCAGCCTGTTACATTCGCATGGGATATGAGAAATGCCACTAGCCTCTAGTAGGGTCGCTCTAACCTTTTAAGTGGGAAATCCCCTGGAACATTGTAGACGATGGCTTTGTGAAGCGAGGTGAGTCGCTTTACAACTTTTGCTGCAATGACATCTAGGAACGTTTCAGCTTGCTTTGCCTTATTTATTTCTAGGTCATCATGCTTTCCAAGCAAGTAGGTTTTCGGGGTTAGGTCACTTAGGATAGATTGCATTTTGGTAAATAACAGTTGTACTTCTTCAACTTTGTTTTTATAGTCAGCAATGTCACTGTTTAGGTCAGTCAGGTTGATAGCTTTGACAAGTGGTGTGCGATTGCTTACTATCAGCTGTTCAGTGGCGAATAGGTCATTAGGGGAAGATTGAGGGTTTTTTAAAGAACGGCTATTCAGCTTAGACCTTTTAGCCTTATTTCGAGCCATTTATAAATAGGAGGGTGAGATTTCAATATGAAGTATACCTTTATTAGGTAGTGGCAAGTTTGAAACATAGATTACAGCTGTTTGTATGAAAATGTGTTAGCACGAATAACGTGATATGCAACATATATTTAATACGATGTAATGTTTTATGGTACTATGGATAAGGCGGTTGGCTAATTTTGTAACAAAGATTAAAATACGTAAACCACGTGCAAACAAGTTATAACCTTCGAACAGCCCGCCGAAGTGTCGACTGTCTTTCTCGACTTCATGAAGGCTCATGATAAAGTCCCACATCATAAACTTCTCCATAAGCTAAAGTCTTTCGGAATTAAAGTCCCATTACAATCTTGCCTCAACTCACTAATCACAGGTAGTTAAGTATAGTGACTTCCGCCCTTTACCCAAAATTATCACCAGTGGGGTTGTTTAAGGCAATGTCCTAGATCCTCTTCTTTTCTTCGTGTACATAAATGTGTGTAAAGTCATATATTTCGACAGACCATACATGCATACGGATGACCTGAAAGTAGTGTGCAGCTTTAAGCCTAATAGGTCCAATAAGGGCACACCTGACGTCCAAAAGACCTGGATAACCTATCGATCTGAAGCCAGAAATGGCAACTACCAATCAACTACAACAAGTGTGGGATACTGTTATTCGAAAACTGACGTTCAGCAAGAATTCTTTTTGAACGAATATAAAATCCAAACACCGAGCTCCATATGTGACTTTGGTATATACTACAGCAAGGACCATAGGCTTATTGAGTATGTATCGTCAATAATATCCAAATCAAGGCAGGAAACTGGCTTTATTCTTCGAATACTTTACACTAGGGAAGCTAATATTTCTATATATAGGATGTGTGCACTTCCTACCTTAGAATACTGCTCGCTTGTCTTCTGAAGTATGAATTGTACAGACACCATACGAATTGAAAATCTCCAATGAACGTTCACTTGACGATTGCTGAATTGTGACTATGACGAAACTTATACAGAAAGGTGTTGGTTGCTTCTTCTAGAATCTCTATAGAGACGCTGCGTGAAAACCAATCTTAAGTTTTCCCATTAAACAATTCACGGTCTCACTTTTGCAACCTCCTCTCTCTTCTGGAAGACTGCCCTCCCTCCCAATATAACCTTAGGAGATTGGTCCAAGTACTGTACACCAATAAATGCAAACATCAGTTACAAAATAACGTTTTTTAAAGCACTTCACAATATACTGTGGAAGAGGTTACCAATTCCTATTCGCTTTTTGTTGTGACGCGTAGTTTTGATCTTTATGTCGACCGCGTAACATCCGTCGTCAATTGTTATCTTATCTAGGTTGACCGAGGAATTCAACTCTTAAGCTATGATACGACCTTCCCCAGGCTGAAAATACTTGTCAGCGGAAACACAAGAGAGAAGGCAAGAAGTGCTGCGAAACACACGCGAATGCAAAGGTTTATTTATGTATAGAAAACAAGGCATTCATATTATTATAAATGTTCTTTTGGGTTTTAGAGATTTCCGTATCCTACTAAACACAGTAGTAGTAAGGTAATTGCCCAATCACAGACATATCACGTGACTTCTCGTTGTCTAGAAGTTTCCGATAAAATAAACTATATGTGTGCTGATTGGACACAATGTTTCCTATTGATTTCTATACCTTCTTGAGTTTGTTTTGACGGGTTTTCTGATTTTACCTAACACGTCTGTGCTAATTTACCAGAAATTAAACTTATGACTAACTTATGCCCCCCCATACCGATGGAATCCAGTAACTCTTTCCTAAATTATCTGAAAATCCACACATGATAACTCACGAAGTACCTTATATTTAGCGCACAAGTTGGTGGCTAACTTCACATGACTGTATGCTACTAACAACTTACGTTGCTTTACTTCCGTCGATAGTTCAAAAAACCGACAATCCTTATACTTATACATTACACAAAAAATAATTTTCTTTTTTCCTCCCTTCTTTCACTCTTTTATTTGTGTGCTGTGTAGACATATTCGCTTGATTCAGCAAATATAGCACATACAAAATTACCCATTTATGGGTTTCTGCAGAACCTAATATCGTACTACTAAGGTGCATCAGTGACCAGGACCTAAACACTTGATGGTCGCTTTATTACAATCAAAACGTTTAATATCTACACCTCCTATCATTATCCAAACCTTCGATATGGCGACTTGAACCTACCACGGAATTTTCCTGTGCCACGAGGTCGTTCCGATCTCTAGTTCGTAGTGGACGCGACATGAACAGCCAGTCTTAAACGTTTATTATTCTATTAACTATATATATCACTATATAAACAGTCTGTGCAACAATCAATTACTATTATTGTCATATACGTTTGTTGATCTTGTCCATAAAAAATGGCTTGCTCCTATTACCAGGAAATAAATTATTATTATTATTAAATTCATGTCTATTTAGTGCATTAATATAGTACCGTATTTATCGTAAATAGCATCAGTTTAATCACTTTTTGACGTATCAGCGATTTACACCCATTAACTAAATAGGCTTTGTAGAAAACGCCCAGGTTCCTAGCTAAAATTTTAATTGCGGTTCTACTAGAAACACGCTCTGATCACGGATCTAGGAATTTTGGCCTTAGCAGGTCAACTGGGTCATAATATGGGGCCTGAAATAGTTTTTGTAGATGAAGAAGAGTTTATGAGTATGTTTACTGTGTTTATATGAAACAGAGCATAGAACCTCTGCTACTGTTACAGCTTGTTTTGAAAGTGCAGGTTAGAATGGGTCTTAAATCACGCTCTGATGTTTTGTTAGTTAGTGACCAAGGAGGTAACAGCTCATCTGTCTTTATGTCATTCGGAATGACACAATGTAAACTTTTTGAATTTAAACTGTAATTTATTGGCTTGTTTCCACTGTTTGAACTTCACCGGACCTTATTATGATGTCTGCCTGTCTCTGTTATAATGCCTGGTTCTCCAAAACTTTAGACTGAGCTCATAGAATAAAGATGACGAACTAATCTCAGCTGGAAGATTGATAATGAGATGAAGAAATGGTGAAGAGTCAAGTACTGACCCCTCTCTACTTTTTGGACGATATTTACTTTAGTGTGGACCTCCTTGTTCTGTATGTAGTTTTTCAACTACAAGTGCAGTTGGTCGGTGATGCTAATGTAGCATTTTTGCCAGTATTACATCATACGATACCACCTCAAATGCATTGGTAATGACAGACATTGTTGAAAATATAAAAAAATTTCTGGCCCCAGAATTTTGTTCAGCCATCCCATTCTTGGAGTGGTGTTTATGGTAGACGATCTGTCTTTCTTGAAATTACAGTTCACTTTGTTGAAGATGTGATGTTTTTTGATAGACCCCTTAACACCTGTTCAGCAACTGAGCGTTTCGACATTATTGACAGTATCACCATCAGAGCAACAAGTTCGCAGTACTTTGGCCCTGGCCTGTCCACTTATTTAAATGTCGAGCAAAGAATGAGTTTTTAGTCACACGGTAGTCGTATTCTTACATGTGTTGCATGAAGTCATAAATCAGCTTACATATTGCGTCAGCACATTGTTTAATACAGCATGACAAATGTTATTGCAGTCTAGTCAAGTGAGTTCATCTTCTTACAGACTGCTAACCTTCGGGTAAAGTAAATATGCATCCTTAGCCAAGGCTGCAACTTGGTGCGATTGTGAATAATTTCGGTTAAGCTGTCCCGTGAAGTGCTGCATGAAAACCTTTGCTGTCTGTAAGCTGGGAATATCGTTCTTTGATAGTGGAGTGCCCCAAGCTAGTCGCCTTTCGTTGCTTCGCAATGCGATGATTCTGGTCTCTTCAGGGTTTTACGTCTGGTCCAGCCTGGGATAATCGTCTTTGATCTCGTATCTTCAACCTGCATCTGTTTCGAAGTGTCACGTAGGAGAAACGATCTGACCATTGATGGATACTTAACAGGTGTGCTATACTCTCATCTATCTAAAGCAGCTTCTTATTACCTCATTCTAACCTGGAGGCTACTTTGCTTGGTTATCTCATCTAAAAAGCAACGCTTTGGAGTGGGATTTTTTAACCCTTATCTGCAGATATATGCCACCATTTATGTAGCCGCGGAACCTGTTGTAGCTGCCATCTTATGACAACTTGTTTTGTCTGTTACAAAGCAGTCGGAATTGTTCCTTCTCAAGATAACAACCTACCTAAGACGTTGCCAATATAGGCCACCTAGTGATCGTCGTTTATAAAGAAGGCCTGCACAAGAGCATTCCTATTTTAAAGCGATTATCGTGGTTTCGTTTAGGTCAGAATTTAATGCCCTTTGTCAGCCAAAATTTGGCAGGGTCCTGTAGTGTTTCTTCTTAATCGCTTCACGTCATTATAAGACATGTATGACTAGCAGTAAGAAAGTTTTATGACGATCAGCCTATTTTGCTAATTCCAGTGAGTCAATATTTTGAAGGCGTTTATAGCCAGGTAGTAGGAATAAACTGGTTTTAGTCCTACTGCGAGCACATAGTTAAGGCGACAGCCATCGCTTTACACCGTTGAGGTGATGTCTGTCCTGAACATTATGTTCTAATTCAGAGACTCCGTAGTCGACCACAGCTCACTGGTATACTTTTGTAGTCCTTTGTACAAATCAGGTCTGACCCCAGTATGTAAGGAACAGCTCTTTGCACATCGTATGTCGCGTCCCAACCACACTAGTTGGCGAAGGTCCGTAGCATCATTGACGAACTCACCACCCGTCCCTTGTTCTTTGTGTCTAACCTCAGAATAACTCACTCAACTATCCAAAAATTCATGAGTGATGCTCCGAACATACCGACGGCCTTCAGTCTACACGTGTCGCCCATTTTCGCAACGCATGTTTCACAGCTATTCGATAGAAACATGACACAACTTCATGAGGAAAGTAATTGTTATCGGTGTGATATTACAGAAGCACTAAAAATAATCCAAATAAGTTTCTGAAGACAAAAATAGACTTCATATCTCTACGTCTAAGGATATTTTTTAAGCAAATGTATATATATATAGAGGAACTTCGCCAACCTAAAGTGCAGTATTATTAACATTTTCAAGCACAAACTCCGAAAACCGTGATGTTTTTGCAATTGGTTTACATATTTTGTTTCTTTCAAATATCTTGCACCTTTCCTAATTTGTAATACCCTCTGTAGTACTCCAGCAGTATTACCTAACTTCACTCACAACCTTGTAGTATCCCGGAATAACAAAATGATACGCATTAAGGCAAAACGCTCAAAGCTTAGTATTAGTTCTCCTAAACCTAGCGATATTCCCTTTACCAGTTTTTCTCTTCCTAATCCGTCGGACACAAATAAATTGTAGCAAATATAGGCGACCAATACTTAATAGTCCTTCCCTCCACACAGTGAACCATCCGTCAACGATGCGTTTATCACCAGTCAGCAACTAGCTGACAGTCGCATACCACTTGTTAAGGTCGTCAACATAACCGATCAGAATATTGATATTGCCACCTTCAAAATGGAAGTGGATAACATTAAGCTAACACTAACCAAGATGCAGTATGCCCTACAAGATCATTTCTATTTGGTAAACATAATAACATTAACATAGAAAAAGTCAAGCAAGCTGAATTTTTCCAAGATTTCATTCCGACTAAAGTTGTAAAGCGTATTAGTTCGCACCACAGGCAATTCCATTCTAAATATGGTAAACATAAATCTCTTAGAGGCCTCCGGCATGTCCCAAATGCTTTGTGAGTGCAAAAGACTGAGAAAAATGACTGATAAAGTAGTTGTCCAATCCTTTTTTATATTGAATATACACAGGATTCTGTGAAATTTATCAAGACAGTGAGTCGTATAAGAACCAGCAGTGAGTACAAGAATGTACTAATAGTTGTAGACAAAACAAGAAGAAGCCAGGTAGTTAAATATAATGACCACCTTTCGTCACCCAAACTAATCACAAGTGGGGTTGTTCAGGGCAGTGTCCTAGGTCCTCTTCTCCTTCTTATGTATATAAATGATATATGTGAAATCACACATTTTGGTAGACCATACCTGTATGCAGATGACCTGAAGATAGTGTACAGCTTTAAGCCTGGTACGTCTAATGAATGCACATCCGATATCCAGAAAGACCTAAATAACCTATCGATTTGGAGCCAGAAATGGCAACTACCATTCAACCACAGTAAGTGTGGGATTATACAATTCGGAAAATATGATGTTCAACAAGAACTCTGTTTGAATGGATGTAAAATTCAAACACTGAGCTCTATATGTGACTTCGGTATATGCTACAGCAAGAGCCTTAAGTTTACTGAGCATGTATCGTCAATTATATCCAAATCAAGACGACGAATTGGCTTTATTCTTCGAAATTTCTACACCAGAGAAGCCAAACTTGCAATATACAGGATGTGCGTACGTCCTACCCTAGAATACTGCTCGCTTGTAGTCTCTAATATGAACTACACAGACACCATACGAATTGAAAATCTCCAGAGAACATTCACCCGACGATTACTGGAGTATAACTGTAACAAAACATATGTAGAAAGATGTAAGTTACCTTCTCTAGAACCCCTATGGAGACGGCGTCTAAAAACTAACCTAATTTATTTTCATTACATAATTCACGGTTCCACTTCCTCAAACTTTTATCCCTCCTGGAAGACTGCTCTCAAATATAACCTAAGGGATCTGGCTCGAACACTGTATACCAAACAATACAAACGCAAATCACGAAATAACTTTTTTATAACATTGTACAGTTTACTATGGAATAGGTTACCACTTTGTATCCGCCCCTGTGATAATTTACCACAATTTAAACGCATGATAAGCTTGTTTTTTAATACCAATGGGACCCAGCAACTCTTTCCTGAACTATCTAGAAATCCAGACATGATAAGTCACGGACCACCTCATATCTAGCATACGAGTTCAAGGCTCATATCTCAAGCATATGTCATTAACCTTATGAAACCTTACCTTTCACAGTGACCCGGTCTGAACACTACTATTGTACACTTCCGAAATAGCCAACCTATTAAGGATAAAAACTTAACACTTGCCAAATAAGCTTTAATATCCAAATATTTGCCAGTTCAAACAGTCATACTTTTCTCATTGTTTAAATAATCAGAAAAGCATAGCTGTCATAATACTGTTGCTCCGTTCTGCTGTTTGTCCTCCTTCTTTCCTTTCAGAACTTTGAGATTGCTTTATATTACGTAAAAGGTTGGACGTCTACATTTTCTGTAAAATTGTAGCTCCTCGTATTCGTGACAAGAACCCATCCTGTTATTCTCCCGCATCACAAGGTCATCCTGAGGCCATGTTTGTAGTGAACGCTAGATAAATACCAGTTTAAAACAAAGTTTATCATTGCAATATATCTGTACATCATTGTATAATTAGTCTGCGTAACAGTTAAACCATTTCAACTATCTAATATGATATTGTTGATTTTGCCTGTAAAAATGGCTTGCTCTTGATATTGACGAAATAAATTATTATTATTAATATCATTAACAATGAACCGTGGAGTAGCGATTTCGTCAGTACACGATTGGTCTTTACGGAATCCAGCCTGTTGATCTCGGAGTTGGGCGTCGACTGGGTCCTTTATTCTGTTCAATAACACTCTGTTGAAGACCATTGATCCAATCGATGACCAGTAGGAAGAGGAAGGGTGAGAGTAAGCAGCCTTGTCTGACACCGGTCTTCACTTCGAATGAATCTGTGAGCTGACCTCCATGCACGATTTTACAATGTAGTCCGTCGTAAGAATTTCGTATGATGTTGACTATCTTCTCGGGTACGCCGTAATATCGTAGAAGGCTCCATAATATTCTCCTATCCACGCTGTCGAATGCCTTTTCATAGTCGATGAAGTTGATGTAAAGTGGTGAATTCTATTCAATTGATTGTTCAACAATGAACCGTAGAGTAGCGATTTGATCGGTACATGATCGATCTTTACGGAATCCGGCCTGTTGATCTCGGAGTTGGGCGTCGACTGGGTCCTTTATTCTGTTCAATAACACTCTGTTGAAGACCATTGCTGGTTAGTGGTTTGTTTTGGTCAATCCCCGAACCATAAGGTTGCACAAACAGTTAGCTATGTCAAATTCAACGTTGCACCTAGTACAAATAATTTATTAAACGTTAAAACATTAAAATCTCTAGCGTCATATGTAGTTGCTTGCAAAATCGTATCGTTCGAAATTTTCTCAGCTTCACCTGGAAAATTTTTCAATGTTTCACCATTCAGGCTTTCTCTCTTGATTATTGTATTTAGCACTCACGTAGTAATTTCTATGGGTCTTTCCCAAGGGCCACCTCGTTGACTGGTATATCGAGTATTGAAGTTTTGTTCTATAACCTTTTGCACGGATTCCTCATAAACTTTTTCACATTCGTTCGGAAACTTCTATATCTTTGTGTAAGTGTCTACTATGTTGAAGCACGTCCTGCTACTCCTGTCTACAATAAATGGTCTCAAGAAATCGTCTGCAACATTTAAACAAGTAATTCCCAACATCAGTTTTCCGATTTGGGATTGGACCCATTAACTATTGTCCTAGATGAACGTTTCTGTTTCTGAACTCCAAAGACCAACGTCTCACCTTTGTCGTTGCCTATCTTTTCAGAATCCAATATTTAGATCGGACGTTTGTGAGAGGCTCGGTATCTTCCCAGTGACATCGATACTGTGGTGATGTCGGACTATCAGGAGTAGAATCGGATAGTCCTTCGGCAAGATAATCGGGTAACTTCATACAGTCGAACGTCTTCCGATGCACTCTTCTCAACCTTTTATCCCTCCTGGAAGACTGCTTTCAAATATAACCTAAGGGATCTGGCTCGAACACTGTATACCAAACAATACAAACGCAAATCACGAAATAACTTTTTTATAACATTGTACAGTTTACTATGGAATAGGTTACCACTTTGTATCCGCCCCTGTGATAATTTACCACAATTTAAACGCATGATAAGCTTGTTTTTTAATACCAATGGGACCCAGCAACTCTTTCCTGAACTATCTAGAAATCCAGACATGATAAGTCACGGACCACCTCATATCTAGCATACGAGTTCAAGGCTCATATCTCAAGCATATGTCATTAACCTTATGAAACCTTACCTTTCACAGTGACCCGGTCTGAACACTACTATTGTACACTTCCGAAATAGCCAACCTATTAAGGATAAAAACTTAACACTTGCCAAATAAGCTTTAATATCCAAATATTTGCCAGTTCAAACAGTCATACTTTTCTCATTGTTTAAATAATCAGAAAAGCATAGCTGTCATAATACTGTTGCTCCGTTCTGCTGTTTGTCCTCCTTCTTTCCTTTCAGAACTTTGAGATTGCTTTATATTACGTAAAAGGTTGGACGTCTACATTTTCTGTAAAATTGTAGCTCCTCGTATTCGTGACAAGAACCCATCCTGTTATTCTCCCGCATCACAAGGTCATCCTGAGGCCATGTTTGTAGTGAACGCTAGATAAATACCAGTTTAAAACAAAGTTTATCATTGTAATATCTCTGTACATCATTGTATAATTAGTCTGCGTAACAGTTAAACCATTTCAACTATCTAATATGATATTGTTGATTTTGCCTGTAAAAATGGCTTGCTCTTGATATTGACGAAATAAATTATTATTATTAATATCATTAACAATGAACCGTGGAGTAGCGATTTCGTCAGTACACGATTGGTCTTTACGGAATCCAGCCTGTTGATCTCGGAGTTGGGCGTCGACTGGGTCCTTTATTCTGTTCAATAACACTCTGTTGAAGACCATTGATCCAATCGATGACCAGTAGGAAGAGGAAGGGTGAGAGTAAGCAGCCTTGTCTGACACCGGTCTTCACTTCGAATGAATCTGTGAGCTGACCTCCATGCACGATTTTACAATGTAGTCCGTCGTAAGAATTTCGTATGATGTTGACTATCTTCTCGGGTACGCCGTAATATCGTAGAAGGCTCCATAATATTCTCCTATCCACGCTGTCGAATGCCTTTTCATAGTCGATGAAGTTGATGTAAAGTGGTGAATTCTATTCAATTGATTGTTCAACAATGAACCGTAGAGTAGCGATTTGATCGGTACATGATCGATCTTTACGGAATCCGGCCTGTTGATCTCGGAGTTGGGCGTCGACTGGGTCCTTTATTCTGTTCAATAACACTCTGTTGAAGACCATTGCTGGTTAGTGGTTTGTTTTGGTCAATCCCCGAACCATAAGGTTGCACAAACAGTTAGCTATGTCAAATTCAACGTTGCACCTAGTACAAATAATTTATTAAACGTTAAAACATTAAAATCTCTAGCGTCATATGTAGTTGCTTGCAAAATCGTATCGTTCGAAATTTTCTCAGCTTCACCTGGAAAATTTTTCAATGTTTCACCATTCAGGCTTTCTCTCTTGATTATTGTATTTAGCACTCACGTAGTAATTTCTATGGGTCTTTCCCAAGGGCCACCTCGTTGACTGGTATATCGAGTATTGAAGTTTTGTTCTATAACCTTTTGCACGGATTCCTCATAAACTTTTTCACATTCGTTCGGAAACTTCTATATCTTTGTGTAAGTGTCTACTATGTTGAAGCACGTCCTGCTACTCCTGTCTACAATAAATGGTCTCAAGAAATCGTCTGCAACATTTAAACAAGTAATTCCCAACATCAGTTTTCCGATTTGGGATTGGACCCATTAACTATTGTCCTAGATGAACGTTTCTGTTTCTGAACTCCAAAGACCAACGTCTCACCTTTGTCGTTGCCTATCTTTTCAGAATCCAATATTTAGATCGGACGTTTGTGAGAGGCTCGGTATCTTCCCAGTGACATCGATACTGTGGTGATGTCGGACTATCAGGAGTAGAATCGGATAGTCCTTCGGCAAGATAATCGGGTAACTTCATACAGTCGAACGTCTTCCGATGCACTCTTCTCAACCTTTTATCCCTCCTGGAAGACTGCTTTCAAATATAACCTAAGGGATCTGGCTCGAACACTGTATACCAAACAATACAAACGCAAATCACGAAATAACTTTTTTATAACATTGTACAGTTTACTATGGAATAGGTTACCACTTTGTATCCGCCCCTGTGATAATTTACCACAATTTAAACGCATGATAAGCTTGTTTTTTAATACCAATGGGACCCAGCAACTCTTTCCTGAACTATCTAGAAATCCAGACATGATAAGTCACGGACCACCTCATATCTAGCATACGAGTTCAAGGCTCATATCTCAAGCATATGTCATTAACCTTATGAAACCTTACCTTTCACAGTGACCCGGTCTGAACACTACTATTGTACACTTCCGAAATAGCCAACCTATTAAGGATAAAAACTTAACACTTGCCAAATAAGCTTTAATATCCAAATATTTGCCAGTTCAAACAGTCATACTTTTCTCATTGTTTAAATAATCAGAAAAGCATAGCTGTCATAATACTGTTGCTCCGTTCTGCTGTTTGTCCTCCTTCTTTCCTTTCAGAACTTTGAGATTGCTTTATATTACGTAAAAGGTTGGACGTCTACATTTTCTGTAAAATTGTAGCTCCTCGTATTCGTGACAAGAACCCATCCTGTTATTCTCCCGCATCACAAGGTCATCCTGAGGCCATGTTTGTAGTGAACGCTAGATAAATACCAGTTTAAAACAAAGTTTATCATTGTAATATCTCTGTACATCATTGTATAATTAGTCTGCGTAACAGTTAAACCATTTCAATTATCTGATATGATATTGTTGATCTTGCCTGTATAAATGGCTTGCTCCTGACATTCAGGAGATAAATTATTATTATTATAGCGCCACTACAATGCAGAGATCCTAGCAGGTACAACGCCACAGAACCCGATCTAAAGGAACCCAAACATGGACTAATAAATCAGAACAACCCCATCAAGGCTATTCCCACAGTAGGCTGTGTTGAAGGCGACATGCTGCCGGAACTATCAACCACGACGACAAAACTTAAAACTGAAGGGTCTAATGATTTAAATGGACCGATCGGTTCACCTGGTGTAAACCAACATACTATGGTATTAGAAAAGAAAATGGCTACCTATTTTAAGGATCTGGACATTACTCCCCTGAAGAATACAACTGACTTTCAAACTAATGTGATGCGCAAGGAAAAGTCATACACTGCACTGACGAGAAAGGAACTCAAACACTGGTCTAACGATAGTTATAAGTACCTACGCACCAGAAATAGATTCTCTCACTTATAATCAGGCAGCGAACCTCAAACTATCAGCACTAACAAGACCAAAAACAGTCGGAACCTTAATAGGTTAAATAATAAAACTAGTAACATACCCCAAAACACTAGGCTAACTAAATCTCCGCATCTAAACTGAAAGTTAATACTCAGTGTGGCAATAAACGACTTTTCTCCTCCTATCCTCATAATTCACATTAATACTCTAAAAAATACAGACTGACACACTATACTGTGCCAAAGTGCCAAATTTTATTGGCTCAGGACATTAATGAGCACAGAAGTCACCCATTACCACTTATCCACCACAGTCTAAAATGAATGGTAGTGTAGCGACTTAGCTTGACTAGTTAAAAGCTCACTTCAAACCTTAAGCATACGACAAAACAATTATGCTCCAGTTTTCATTTACTCCCTTATTCTGCATAGGGATTATATTTCCTATTAGCTTATATTGAACGTTAAGAAGTATTTGTGTGTTTGAATAATTAGAACCGCGCTCCACTGTCTCCTGCTCACGCTACTTAATAAGGATATATCCCCATAATAGTCTGGTTTCTTTTGTCACTAGATCGAGACATACCTAGGCGCTAAAGTAGCATGACTCACAACAACCATGGAGACTATCCGCACCACCAATATAGATGGCCATTTAGACGTAAAAATCTACCACCTAAACAATCCTCTATTGCAAACGTTCCTGCTCACGACCATGTCCCTATAACTCATAACATATTGTCCGACTAATGGGGACCAAATGTTACACATGCTCAGTTATATCCTTTTTGAGCGTATCCTCCTTTGACACCTCATAACCCCTTTTACTCCCGTTCGCTACCTCTACCACCCTTCTTGAACCAACAACTTGTACTGATCGTGAATACCTCAACCCCAACCCCTATCACCACTAAGGATAAGCCTATCCACCACCTCATATTCGGTTAATATAAGCGTCTAAAGTGATTACCACAAAGATAACAGTGACCTTTAAAACACGTATCTCATGGAACGCAATGTCGTCCGCCTCCATTTTGTAGGTGGCAATATCAATATTCTGATCGGTTATGTTGACGACCTTAACAAGTGGTATGCGACTGTCAGCTAGTTGCTGACTGGTGATAAACGCATCGTTGACGGATGGTTCACTGTGTGGAGGGAAGGACTATTAAGTATTGGTCGCCTATATTTGCTACAATTTATTTGTGTCCGACGGATTAAGAAGAGAAAAACTGGTAAAGGGAATGTCGCTAGGTTTAGGAGAACTAATACTAAGCTTTGAGCGTTTTGCCTTAATGCGTATCATTTTGTTATTCCGAGATACTACAAGGTTGTGAGTGAAGTTAGGTAATACTGCTGGAGTACTACAGAGGGTATTACAGATTGAGAAACGTGCAAGTTTCGTCTTCTGATAGTTCTATCCACACTGACTCTATACTAAAATTACCCATTAATTTCCAACACCATATGCTTATTAATGAACACACACACTTTATTCAGAAATATCGCCCCTCTAATACCACTTTTGTGTAAATTCGTCATTTCATTACACTGATAATTGCATAGTTCCACCTCTTCATTGCTATAACTCCCTATCTATTTTACATAGTTTATAGTGCATATTTCCATTTTGTTGTAATCTATTTGTTATTATTGTCATCCATCTGTCATTACTTATACACCGATTCACAAGTTTGAAGGCTATTTGACATTTTAATTATACTTTGTTTATTGGTTGGCTAACAAACCTATTCATACAAAGTCTAAACTACAACTGCGTATTAAACCCTTTAGAATTTCATCACAATCTCTTACCTTAGTGTCATATATATTTTTATTTACATGTCCTACATCACATTGGTGTTTTATTCTTAATATTACTTCGCCAATTTGAATTACTGATTTATTAGACTGATCTGATGAAACCCAGTACGATTTCTTCACGACGCTTATTGTAAGTGAGTAGTATGTGATTAAAATAAAATAAAAGGAAATAAAATACTTCAAAAGAAATAAAACAAGCAAACCACGTGGAAAAACGTTACCGTTTTTGAAGTTCGCGCGTGACATATAAGAAAAACAAAAGAAATACCTAGCTTATCAGATTGATTGTAACCCATTAGCACAAAAAATTATGGCAATCCATATAAGTAGACAAAGGCTCTTGGCAAAATCTTATGACTCGTTAGACAAGTGGTGCTGAAAATCAGGCCACGTTTTTGTACGAATTCCGATTAGTTGGTTCTTCTAGATAGTTTGAGGTAAATATAAGTAATTTGTCGGCTACTTACAATCTTCCGATAATCCCTATAGATACATTTGTGACGCTTGGACATGTTTGAACAGTTTGTGGTTCAGTCTTAATTTGGCTGTAGGAGTAAACTAAACTTTGCTGGAGATCATGAGTAAACCGTTGAGGACCAAAATAATGGTTTTAGGGTCACGGTCATGACTTCACTTCGAGTGACTCAGTTGGGTCGATTGCTTGTAAATACTTATGATGAAGTTGTTATCAATAAATTTTAAGCTGCTGCACTACTTCATGCATGGTTTACTTCTATTATTAGACTCGCCGTATCCTTAGAACCATTAACAGGCCCATGCAGTTGGTGCTTGTAAAGCAACTGCGGAAAAATCAGAAATTGGCACCACTGAATGTTGTTTGGTTGAATCGTGTTCTATTGTTAGCGGCCGTTGGTTCTGGAACGATTAAGCTAACGTCCGTGTTACTGTTGAAGTCAATACTATTCAGATATACATTTCTAATTATTTTGTGTCTTAGTATTGTATACATTATGTATTATATATCATAAAAATTGGAGTAATTAGTCGTTTCCTGACTACTTGTTGTTATTCCTCGTGAGTAGTGGGGATATTAATCAAGGGTGATACTCGATTAATTAGAAGTGCTTGGTCGGTAGAAGATCCACAATGGTATCCTAAATTCCAGTAACCATTCAGTCGTAGCAAGGCTGTCGTCTGATTCGTTAACAGCTAATAAAAGCAAGACATTTTTCATTGCTTCTACATTAACGCTCAAGAAAATCTCTATGTTCGTTGCAGTTTGGATAATGTAGCTGCCTTTTATTCTCTAGTGTCGTTCCTCGTAAATGTTGGCGAGGTTGCAACAATTTTGCAAACTCAAGCGCTACTGTTCACACTCAATAGTTATAACCATTTAATACAATTAATCAACATCTTTGAAACCAACCAACATTTAGTAGGTCAGCATATGTTTTATGATATAGTTGCAATCAGTTGATGGTGACTTCCATTTTT
The DNA here is from genome assembly GCA_034768735.1 of Schistosoma mekongi. Lineage (NCBI taxonomy): Eukaryota > Metazoa > Platyhelminthes > Trematoda > Strigeidida > Schistosomatidae > Schistosoma > Schistosoma mekongi. Next base: position 22,125,723 of record CM068305.1, read on the forward strand.
AAGTATTGTCATAAGTCTACATGATGTTTCCTTCAAATAACATTGGGTTCTAAAAACACACATTATAATTAACATAATATTAAACGCAGCTATTTTTGTTATTTCCAGTTACTAGTTGAAGAAGCGTTGTGGGCAGACCGTCCAATGTCAGGGAAATTTTCTAACGAATTACGTTAGTCCAAACGTAGATAACGTGGATACAGTTGCATCTCATACTAGATGAGTTAACGAATGCAAGTGTAGCTGAGGCAAAATAACTCACACATCAGGAATTCACTACAAGCTATGTGACGACTTCAACCCTTCGCTTTAACAGGTTCAGCAACATATAACATCAATATATGCTATACCAATCCAGGCTTAGGATCACATGTCCTCATTTTGATGCTGAACTCCGAAATAAGAGGCACGAATGTTGGTTCTTGTCACACTCATCTTCTATCAGGTACAAATATTTAGTTTACTGGCTCAAAATTAGAAAATATTGCGCTGTATGTGGTTATAAAATGGCGCATTTTGAGGCAGAAATTAACCCTCTGTGTAATGCGACCTACACGAGAACAGAGAGCTCAGTACAAACATTGTAGAATAATAATCTTTTATGTTTGAAAACAGTTATGCGGCAGTTTTACAAACATAATTAATTTGATATACAATGCATGGTATAATGACATCTTGGAGATTTCGACAAGCAAATTTTAAGACTGCAATTAGCATGCAGAATTTTTTATGAAGTTTGAAGTGAAGTTCAAGGTTACAACAGTAGTTACATAGAGCAGAACAGTCACATATAGGGACATGAAACGAAGCGATAAGGTTTGACGATAGTGACATTTGCAAATAAGTTAGATTAAGGCAAATGCTAAGGTCATAGAATATAGCAGTGAAATGTGACATACAGGCTTGTGGAAGCTAGTCGGAAGTGAAACCGTTAATATACAGAAAGGCCCATGAACTAAACGTTACAGAATATGGGATTTTTAATTGTATGAAGCAACAATATTGCTACTACAAACTGTAGAATGTCTGGCAAAACGTTTAAAAGTGAAAAACAGCCATCATGAAAGATAAACAAGTGATTCCCCCCTATTAACTGAAATACCAAACGAAAGTAGGATAGCCGTGCCACAAAATTTAAATAATATACAGTCGTAAGCATACTAGTGTATCTACAAATATATATGAGGAAGAAGCAAAAGAACAAAAGAAGTCTGGCTACTGCAGGAGATATGAATAACCTCTAAGTTAAGAGGATCTAGGATTTTGGGCATTAGACTGGAGTTCACTATCTTGGGGCAAAAGTTAAGTAGGTCACCTGAAGTAAAAAATTGACAAAAAAGTTTTATGTCTCAATCTTCTTCATTTACGGATGTCACTTTTGTCGAACTTGTTTGTTTTCTATTACTTTAACTGATCTGTTATACATGACAATTATTATCATACACATACTGTTATTATTATACATAAGCAAATGGTGTGATAAATGGTTTCTTCCCCTTAACACACAAAAGTCAGGGTACCTATGTTTCGGAGAATCTAACCCCGAGATTAACCTACACCTGAACGAACATGAATTTCGTCATCTAAATGACCTCTGTGATTTAGGAGTAAGATACTCAAAAAGTCTATCCTTTACCGAGCATGCTTCATCACAGGTCTCTAAAGCTCGTAGACTTATTGGTTTTATTCATCGTAACTACCGTCTTAGCGAATCTAAAGTTATTCTTTATAAAACTTGTGTTAGACCTCTACTTGAGTACTGCCCAATTATATATAGTTGCATGCGTTCACTAGATCGGCAAAAAATAGAGAAGGTTTAACGGCATCTTACTAGACTATTAACCCCTGGCCGACCCTATGATGCTAGATGCTGTGCTTGGAAGTTAGACCCTTTATGGGTCAGAAGGATTAAACTTAATCTTACTATACTCTATAAAATTCTTCATAAGGAAATTATAACAGATTGTACTGCCTTGACATTTGCCGAAAAACATAGGTATGACTTGCGGAACCAAAACTCTCTGGTAACAGTGCAGAGAGCCACTAGTAAGCTAAAATCCTCCTTCTTTGTTGCACGTTATGCTAACCTTTGGAACCGGTTACCAGAAAGCATACGACAATCTAGCTCATTGTCACAGTTTAGATTGGCAATAAACCTACACTTGGACAATGCCGGCATCTGTAACTTACTTAACACAACTTATATAGACTATGGTACATTTATCAATGGACCTCCTGGCATTTAATTCTACTTATAACTCGACTAAACAATAAAAGGCACTTGTAGACTGTAAAAGCTTTTTAATTATTCACCTACAGGCAATAGAACGTTTTTCTACGTAGAAGAGAGTGCTTTGGAAAATCGTAATGTCTATGCACTTCTTAGAGGTGATGTAGTATGTCTTTATTCCCCCATACTTTATCTTATAGGATAAAGTAGATCTGAAATTTGCCATAGTTATCTCTAGTATCAGTTGACGTTTCCCAGAATAAAAAAGTCGAATAACAAATGAGATTTAGTTAATCCAATATGTACACTTTAGGTCTCATTATAATCAGATGTACTTAACTGATTCTGTGCCCTCTCGCGCTTTCGCTTGTTCCTTTTCTTTATCTTTTCAATTCCCAACTATCGTGTCACGCGGAAAATATAGCCCAAAGTCCACGCTGGAAAGGAAATTGCGTCTTTGTGATCTACTCATGATGCTTTAATGTGTTATCTCCAATCTCCATCGTCCACCTACAAGGTGCCGTCCCACACAAGGACATGTTCGTACTTGACGCCACAATAGACTATTTCAAACAACTGTGTGGTATCTAAATCTTCCTTGTGTCGCGTCTTTGACACTCCTTTTTTGAATTGATTACATATATTAATAAGTGTTCTCTACTAATACATTCCTGAAAACTCAAGAATGAAATGTATCTTCCAGCTTGTCTTGTAAATGGTAATATTAGTCAAGCATTCATTTCGCAAAAACTTTGTGTTCCATTGTAAAAAAGCTGAACTTTCTGTATCATAATGACCATGCCTGTAAACTGGCGTGATTTCTGTAATAAATAAATAATAAATAAATAAGTATTGCTACCTCGAAGTTTATGCTGAACAGGTTACAAAATTTAGCAATTTTGGCAGTCATAGAGTAGTGGGTAGACCAAATGTGATGTGCTCAAGCATTTGTCCGATTAAATTGTAGCTCCAAAGTAGTGCACCATTCAGTTACAAGTAATAAATTATTTTGAGTTGAGGGGTGCAATCTGGCAGGCTAATTGGGCTAAAAGAGTGTTTAACTCCGGGATCACCACTAAGTATAAGAGATTTTTTATTAGTGGTTCAATCACATAACATTATTATAGAGGGTGAAGACGAGAGGACTATGGACGATATTCTGAATAACTTTCGAGGTAGTGTGTTATGGATAGGAAAGTACATAAATAAACTTACCTATTTTCGTGCTTTTACCAAGTAAAGACCTGGTCCAATATAACGACGGACGTGTAATGCTGAGTGTCTTTAGTTTATTTATCAACACATGTGGAAAGGATGAAGCCACTTTAACGATACGTGAAGTACAGAGTGTATATTCTAAGACTCCCGAGGTCTGTATTTTTAGATAACCAGTCGTAACACGTACGTCGGATTAACGGTGGCCAAAATGGACTATTTCACAGCACTGGGTGTTGAGTTACCAGGACGCGTGAAGGCGAGTGAGCGTGAAAAGTATATTAGGCGATCACCTCTCCTCTTTTTATGTCAGTTACAGAGGTTATGAGTGTATATGTCGTTGTCTAATTCATCATCCAAGATACAGGGATAGCTCGATGATTCTATGGCTATCAGGATGGATGGGCTGGATTGCAATGCACAAGCATCGGGAAGAGGCATTGACCAATTATATACTTGACACTAATAAGGATGTGATATAACTGGGGATAAGGGCTGTAGGATTATCGAAAGTATGTAAGGTCACTGCACTTAGTTAACACGGTTGGTTGACGACTGATTGCAAGGTAGTGGTAAAGTAATAAGTGGGGAGGAAAGTAATTCTGTCCCTAGAACTATAAACGACAACAAGTAACGTGAAAAAAACGGTTGTACGGGAAACTGATGAAACCTAGATCGTGAGAAGAGCTGAAAATAAGAGCTGGAGAAGACGGAGGAGTATAGTCAATATTTGTAGAAGGAGCTACGACAGTGGTTAAGCTACACATGGGTATACCGAGTTGAGTGAGGGAAATTTATTGTGTTTAACATGAAAAAATCAAACAAAATGCAGATAGGAAACCAAGAATCTGCATGCGGCAAAGTGATGTTATGCGTCACAGGAGCACGGCCAACTAAACCATACCTGTAATGCGAAGAAAAAATGGATAGGTGATATTTGGGTCTATATACATGGTTGCTAGTAGTTGGGGTAGGTACTTAGTGCTAGGGCAGATACTGGATTGACACTCATTTCCCGTGATATGGGTGTTTATGGGTTACTAATAGCATGTTTGATAGGTAAATAGGTTGCTTCGGAGTAGTGGTATAAATATAACGGCTACTTCTGTTAATGTGAATATTCACACGTTACATCTGACGGTGCTTAAAAGAATTCAAATCACTTACGAGTTAGCTACATATAGCAAGTTGGGGGGGACTTGTTTATTGCTATTGATAGGATCTCAGATAATTCGATGGGAGTTTCCTGGTGTCATACTATTGGCCTGTATGTGTTTAATGAAAAGATTTTGAAGCTTGGCAAATTTGACAATTTTCTGTACCTCGTCTTCATCAAATTCTCTTTTTTGGGGGCATGATTGTTGAATAGACTTGCATTTAAGTGGCATCATGGATAGCTATCTTGAGTATTTCATAAACTATGAAATACGAAACGGGATATGCACACAATATGGCTAATTACATGAAAAGAAGTAGACTTTTCAGCATACAAGTTATACACACGGTGATTTTTCATTGAAAGAACTGTTCAAAAAACGTACGAGATGTGGACTTATAGCGAAGTCTCGAGCAGCTTAAAGGTAATAAGGTCAATGGCCCAATACAGCATCATATGATGACATGTAATAAACCTTTCTCTTGTGAGCATGAACGTCTAGGGTTATACTTAGTATAATGCATCAGCATCTGCTAAAAAATGCCAGCAGCAGGGCGAAAGATCAAAAGTATATTTTATACAACTGATTTTGTTCTTACCCATAGTATCCACCTGTCTCAGGGCTTTAAAAATAACATAAAAACTTATAGTTGGCTTCTTTTAGATGAGGGAATCTGTTTACTGTTAAGATTTTCTAGTGACAAAAGTAACGTAGTTCCCCTGGTTGCTAATTCCAATATGACCATGTCATTAGATTGAAGTAAATTCTCTTAGGTTGATAGAAATGCATAGTTATTATTACGATTATATAAGTTCGCTTTATGTAAGCTGTAGTCAAGTGATGAAGCCATACCCTGCTTGTTGGATTAAAGACTGTCGCTGACTATGATCACGTTTATTTAATTAACAATTGCCATCTTGGCTAACGTTTTGGGTTGTGAAGACCAGTACGACTATATTAAACACCTGGGGTTTTCTAATTTTGTTATGCTACGACTGTGGTTATATCGTGAATAAAGATAACATGGATATCTCTGACGAAAGAGACTTAGCTCTATTGCCGTTAAGATACACAGATTTTAGTATACAACTTCCCATTTCTTTGGGTCAGTTATCAGTTTGATATGTCTATCGTCGTATGTCACAGAAGTATCTGACTCATAATTTTTGTCACCCAAATTTACTTCGTAAATTCCCAAATACTACCGATACACTTGATGTCAAGCAGTGCACATCACACTAGTCAAAAGATCAGCAAAACTGATGTTTCACTTATGAATTCAAAACAGAAAGTAAACCATTAGTAATTTATTCAATATTTAAACGGAAGTCTGGTTAAATTTCTATAGATGCTGGATGCCCAGTTTCACCGTCGAGAACTTGTTGAACGGCGCTCCATTTTTTAACACATCACTACAGCCTTTTATCAGATGTCATCTATAAAAGCTTTCATACCTGAGAATCAAGTCAAAACAAAGAAAATATTGAAATATATAAAAATGTTTTCCAATTATTTAGTAATTCAAAAACACGCAGCAACAAGTAGTGCTAATGTACTTCTTTTTCTATGTATTCATAAAACCAGGTAATTGTGACATGCGGCGGACCATGTAATTGGATATCATTTTAGCTTCACCTACGCCTTTAAATTACCATTTCAGGATCTATCAACCCAAGTTACCTTGTATACTGCGTAGGGGCCCATATTAAAATGTGCAGGTGTCAACGACCAAACGACTTCTTGCGTGACAAGAAGTTGTTTGGTTCATGTCAACTTACTATCAAGATAATAAGAAATATAGGATATTAGGAGTAGAAATGATTCCACTAAATTTATTGTGTTTACCAATATTGGTAAGTGATTGATATTGTTAAAGTAAGCGAGCACTTTTGTGGAGTTCTGTGATTGGTCGCAAGAATCTATATATATACACTGATCACCACATTGTTGTACGTCAGTGGTATGATGCTCCTCGTACTGTCGTGTTTTTTGTCGTTGGTCTGCGTGCTAGGTGAAAAAGTTTGGTTTTCCGAAACGTTTCCTGATGATACCCTCACTTTTTGCGTTGATAATTATATTTATCTAGAAAAGTCAATTGACGGTTGGATTCAATCAACATTTAAGGGTGACAGTCAGGGAGTATTCAAGATTGAGGCAGGGGAATCTCCAGCTAATCCAATTGAAGATTTAGGCTTGAGAACAACTGAAGTTGCTAAGTTTTATGGTATTGCACGAAAAATCTCTGAACCATTTAGCAATCGCGACAAGACATTAGTTTTACAGTTTACTGTAAAATTTAATAAAACTGTCACTTGTTGTGGTGCCTATATCAAGCTTCTCGGTTCAGACATTGATCCTAAAACATTTCATGGTGAGACACCCTATAAAATAATGTTTGGTAAGTACTTTATTCATTTTACGACTTCTACAGGTCCTGATATTTGTGGGATGCCTACGAAAAAATTCATGTCATTTTTAATTACAAAGGTCGAAATCACCTCATCAAAAAGAAAAAACCCTGTAAAGACGACCAGAAAACCCACCTTTACACTCTGATTGTAAGGCCAGACAACAGTTACGAGGTTTTGGTCGACGACGAGAAAGTTGAATCAGGATCATTAAAAGACGACTGGGATATGCTTGCCCCCAAAAAGGTTGTTGTAAGTTTATCAGCCTTAGTTTGACAAGTCATTTAGGACCCTAATGACAAGAACCCTGATGATTGGGAAGATAACGAGTACATCGATGATCCCAGTGACGAAAAACCACTTGACTGGGACAAACCTGAAATGATACCTGATATGGACGTCAAGAAGCCAGATGATTGGGATGACGATATGGATGGCGAATGGAAACAACCTGTAAAAAAATCCCGAACATAAAGGTGACTAGAAACCGAGACTCATTAAAAATCCTAAATACAAAGGAAAGTGGGAACCTTCGTTGATTGACAATCCAGATTACAAATATGATCCCGAATTGTATATCCAATATGACATTGGTTTTGTTGGCTTTGACTTGTGGCAAGTTGAATCTGAGTCTATCTTCGATAATATCCTGATTACTGATAGTCCGGATTTTGCAAAGCAAGAAGGCGAGCGATTGTGGAGAAAACGATATGACGGTGAACTAGCAAAAGATCAATCAAATACTAAGATTGTTAGTGACAAAGGGACTGGTGAAACTGCAGAGAGGCCTACAGAAGGTTCTGAAGACGTAAAGCAAGGAGATGGTCCTCCTGGTGACCACGATGAGCTGTAGATGTTGCGTTAGTAGGGGTCAGACTGACTTATTCTGTTTTTTTTTATTAGGGTCGTATCCCTCAAATCTGTACATTTACTGCTTTTCTCGATTAATATAAGTTGTTGTAAGAATATGACGTATTGTTTTGTAACATGAAAGTGATTGAGTTGGGTTACTGCTTATCCGTATTTTGTATAAAAGCTGACAATACAACAAATTTAATATTACCTAGTGGTATTCGTCGTCAACCCCGTTCCCATTTGGATCATAGCGTGTCATTCTTTGTTCTTAGGGGGATCCCGTTGTTATGTAGCTGCATTTATGTTGTGCATTTGTTAAGTTCACCTTATGATAAACGTGCTTTGGAGTTACCATCCACTGTTTCCTAGGACATAAACTTCTTGATTCGACAACAGTGACATTTCTTACCACCCTGGTCAGGTTCTCTCGTTCCTTACATCACAGATAAGGCTCGTGGTTTATAGACTCCAGTAGACTTAAGTATTCTTTAGTTGGAGGTATGCTCGCTAGTACTCGATGATGTAGTGAAATAGTTGGGTATCTCAAGTGGGAAGTGTACGATAAGTCATCGCTGATCACTCATGACTTTAATAAACGAGCTGGACCTAATACATATGCTTTGTGACAGTCATTTTAATTGTATGAGGAGTAAAAGTTAGCTCATATGTTATTGCAGTGGCTAATCTGTAAGTGCAGGAATATATGGATGAGGCGGCGTCTTATGAAGCTTATTTATGAATAATTTCAAGTTGAATCAAGGTTTTCAGAAAGAATTATTAGGGTAAGCAATAAGTGAAAACAATAAGGGAAGGGGAAGTTTGATGAAGAATGATAATTTGTAATAGGGGGTATCTACAGTTTGCAACAAGGATTGGTGTCATTAAACTAGTAATGATCATAACTGTTTTGGCTTCAAATGCAACTTTAACTCCAGTTCCCCAAGTAGTCGTGTTAGAAGTCTAAGTTTTACCGGAATTAAGACATCGAGTGCTCGAAGGGTTCAATGAAGATTTCTATGCTGAAAAACCTGGAGCCTATGCGTCTCTTCTGTTTTCATGATCAATATTTTGCACCCATATGTTGGAACAAAGTGGACTGCTGCTCATTACACTTGACCATTCATTGAAAACCACGAGTGATGTAGGTTGGTGAAAGCCAAACGAGTGGTCTGAATACAGACTGAGATTTAATCAGATACCGACACACCAGGGGTGATCAGATTTCCGAGATAAGTGATGTATGTACAAAGTTACTTATTTATAAAATACTGTGATCTACTGTTTAAGTTATATTGTGACTGGCAAGCGGAATCCAGGACGCGCGCTTCGTCCAATTTGAGACTTGTCGGCTGGATGTACCTGCATCCCAATGTTAGTGTTCATAGTGAGGATCGAACTCAGTCCGCGGTGGTGTTTGGCACGAGCCAATATAACTTAAACATTACTTGTGTACTATAGCAATACCAAGGCAATCCGTTCAAGATGCACATGTGACAACAGAGGCTTACCAGTTTCAGTCCATTACAAATCAACTGGACGATACGAGCTTATTCTAATTATTGTGATCTACACTACAAAGCAATAGTGAAATGGAATCATAATTAAAATATAGACTGGATAGCAAATGAGGCAGTTCATTGGAGTGCTGCATATATATATATATATCACCATTGTTTTGCAGTTTAGACCACAATATTTTTATACTAGTCAATATACTTTTTTGTTTGTGTTGCCAGTTATCATACAGTTCAATGGAAGTTCCATTTTACTCAAAATAAAAATAATAGAATGTCAAGTTATTCATGAAACCTTAAAATATATTTTCAGTAAAAACAGATTAGAATAAGTCCCTTATTAATAATAACGACATTTTTAATAAAAATTTATGAATACATTCTTAAACTTATAATATCCTTGTTTCACGCAGTTTTAAAAAATACAATTGATTATCGACCCCTATGCTGCTTAGATTTGTGAGCTATTGCCTTGGTTTGGCTGTGTTCTTCAGTCTTACTATTTACACGAAATACGGTATATCCTATTTCTTCGTAATCGACACTTCGTTTTAAGCTAACTGACGAAAGGTACATTGTCATTCTTTGGTTAATTAGCTAATTCGAAGTACTCCTGACTGGTAGTACTATCGAGTCCACGTCTATAGATTCTCCAGTTAATTTCCTTACAATATAAAGTGATGGCACTGATCAGAATAGAGCCTAATAACTTCAAACCTTACAATCCAAGTTAATTGGTTGGTGCTTTTGAACAACCACATTAATGAGGATCAACCCATTCTTCTATACCATGCACACATTTAAAAGCGGTCTGCTTATACTTTTTTTCATTCTTTTCGTCAATTATTTGACTGTTGAGAAGTCAATTTCATTTTGTATCCTTACAAATTCACCCTTTCTCTTTCTAAGATTATATTCCTTATTGTAAAACATTAAGACGAATGCTTTCGGGTCTAATTGGCAAGAAATAAACACTTGATTTGCTTTTTTCTTAATAGGTGGAATGGAGGACTAGGTTAAAGGTTATTGGGGTACATGGTATAAGCTTTGTTGCAGAGTATGTAGGTTGATATTTTGATTTTAGTACTTGGAGTTGAGTTATAACAGCGTGCAAAGTTCTACCAACACGTAGGAACGCATGAGCTCATTCATCATCATCAGCAGCAGCAGCAACGTAGAACCGGGCACAAACGCCTGTAGGTTCAAGTTGCCATACCACACTAGCACTACGAGAATATTGAGGTAACGTATGGACAGAATACAAGACAGAAGAGTAAAGTAAAGATATGCAGAAAATAACAATAGAATTCAAGATTTAGATGGGGTTAGAGAGTGAATACACTTGCGCCACTGTGATTGATTCTGAGCCATATCACCTAGTGTCTCCAGCCATTTGTTGAGATCATCACGCGGACCCCAACCAGGTAGTCTACATCTACCTACATGGCTTAGACCAGTAGTCAAGGACTTCATGGACTGATGCCATGTTTTGGTTTGGCCGCCCCTAACCTTCTTCCATCCTACTTCAGCCCTAGCTAACATGGCGCGACGGGGTAGACGGTGGTCGGGCATGCGCAATAACATGTCCTAGCCATCTCAGTCGATGAAGGTTAATGACCTCTTCGACTGATTTACTGTGTTTCCCAAGAACCTTTTGTCTAACCTCACTATTACTAGTCCGGTTATTCCATGGTATACGAACGATGTTACGAAGATTCCTACGGTCAAATATCTGGAGACGACGCATATCTTGAGTTTTCATGGCCCACGTTTCGCAGCTATATGTTAAGATGGCGCGGATTGCTGCGCAGTGCACCCGGCCTTTCGTTGAGACACGGATATCTCGTCTGCGCCACAAGTGCCGTAGATTGGCAAATGCCAATCGAGCTTTCTGGATCCGCGCTGAGATTTCATCAGACACCGACCCACCAGGGGTAATGAGACTTCCGAGATAAGTGAAGCGATCAACGCATTCAATTACTTCACTCCCTATAAATAATCTTGGGGAAGAAGCAGACCAGTCCTAGAGTAACATTTTGCATTTGGGAGGGGAGAAGCGCATCCCAAATATGCCTGCATTGTTACTCAAGGTGTTCAAAAGACCTTGAATGCTGTGTGCATCTTCACCAAATATGACTATATCATTTGCATATTCTAAGTCGACAAGAGAGCCTCCTGGAAGGAGATTAATCCCAGAGGACTTAAAAGAAGTGAGAGAGATTTCTAACAGTACATCTATGATGAAATTAAATAAAAATGGGGATAAGGGGCAACCCTGACGGACTCCACTTGAGGATGAAGTTTCTCGTGACAATTCGCCATATGCTCTGACTCGACTAGTGGTGACCGAATAGAGAGCCTTTATAAGGTTAATGTACTTCTGAGGTACGCCTTTTAATGACAAACATTGCCCCAAGACTTCACGGTCAACAGAGTCGAACGCTGCTTTTAAGTCAAGAAATACAACTACAGTTGGGCGTTGGTACATATGTCTGTGTTCGAGGACCTGGAGCAGGGTGAATATGTGATCAATGCAACCCCGGCCAGGTCTGAAACCAGCCTGGTTTTCTCGAGTCTGTTGTTCCCTAGTGTTAGTTAAACGTCGGATGATTATAGTGGCTAATATTTTAGATACTATATTAGTCAAACTGATTCCTCTGTGGTTATCACAAGAGGATTTATGTCCCCTTTTGTAGACTGGAACAATCAACGATCGAGACCAGTCAGATGGGATGGAGTTTAGTTCCCAGACTTTGGCTAATATATCAGTCAACCTGCACGCTAAAACTAGACCACCATCCTTAAAGATGTCGGTAGACAACATATCAGGCCCTGCTGCTTTCCTTCGTTTCAATTTACTTATGACGTTTTCAACTTCACTGAGAGTTGGGGGACCTGTGTCAGTTTTCCATTCGGGTAGCTTGGAGATTGTGGGTAAGCTAAGAGTGGCTGGGGGCTAGTTGAACTGTTCCTGAAAGTGTTCTGCCCATCGTTCTAATCTTCTAGATTGAGAGTAGATCAACGACCCATCTTTTTCAGAGATAATTTCACTAACCGCCGATTTCTTAATACCGGTGTCCTTAATTAGTCGGAACAGCTGTCTACTATTGCCTGCCGCTGCTGATGCTTCTATCGCTTTTGCTTTTGTTGCCCACCACTGTTCACGATCCATACGCAGACTCTTTGTCAGTCTACGTTTCAGTTGTCGTCGCACTTCATCATACTCCGAGCCTGCTAGAATGAGTTTTCGAGCCTCCATCAGTTCCCTAGAAGTTCTAGAGATCCAATGGTCTTTCATAACCATTGGATTGGGGTTAAATACTGATAGCGCTGCTGCGTATACACCTGCTTTAAAATCATTCCAAGCTACTTCGGGGGAAACCTGTTAGTCATGGGCGAGTAAATGCTTAGCCAAACCATTCCTAAATGCAATCTTAGCGTTCTCAGACTCAAAGTGATATCTAAAGGGTTTGCCTGATATAACCTTTCTGCGACCAGTAAAACGCATAGAGATACGTGCTCTCCACTAGGGCATGGTCAGAGTCTAGGCAAGAGCCCCAGAAAGAGCGGCAGTCCTCTATACAACCTCTCCAACGGTAGCTGATGCCGATGTGGTCGATTGTGTCCATCGTTGCGTAGATGTTGGAGGTCGCCAGGTTAAACAGTGTCTCGCCTTATGCTTAAAGTTTGTGCTAGCTAAGAATAAACGGTAGTCTGAACATAACTGCAACAGACGATTCCGTTGTCTGTTCTCTGGGCTGGATGCCGAGTAACCCACCTAAGTGCTTTTCAGCCTGATTTAGTCTACCTACTTGGGCATTAAAATCTCCTGCTATAATTACTATGTCTGAGTGCTTAGCTTTCTGAAGGAGGCTAGAGAACTTCATATAGAAGTCGTCTTTCACTTCATCTGTGCTGCAATCAGTGGGGGCATAATCTGAGACGACAAAAAGGCATCGGCGTGTGTCCCTATCTTCCGAGTTCGTACTGTGCCATTAGACGGACAGCACATAGACGTCTGTCTACAGAATCCACTCGAGAAGACCTTTCTGCTCGTAACTATTGATATACCTACACCGGGCAAGGTCACTGACTAGCTGTAGGCTCCAGATAAACAAAGGAAGTGTGCAGCTTCCATGCATGCTAGGTGAGGTCAAACGGATGACCATGCTGGAGTCCTGTATGCCCGTTTTCGGATACACGCAGCCATCAATTGCCAGAGACGCTAATGTTTTAGCTAAGGCAGCCTGTTGACCGATTTGACACAGCGTACGTACATTAAAAGCTCCAACATGAAGTTTAGAGCGTGGCTTCAGGAGACCTGGTATGATAATTGGGGGACTCGGGTAACCAGTAAAAGTGGCGCGCATAGAAACGGTAGGAGTAGACGGTTATAAGAAGACCAAAATGGAGAACGAGTTTATCATGAACAAGGTAACGCGATTTCTAGTGCGGTATGAGGGCGGTTATCCTTCCCGTTGCCCATCACCGTGAATGGTCATTCTTGAGGAATCTGAAAGAGAAAGAGGATTCGGGGATGTCGTGATGACCTAGATTGTGACCTCATTGCGGCCAGGAGACAGCTGTTTGAGGTCGTCAATTATATTAATTGTTGCTCCGGTAGTGTCACAGGTGGTGCATCGGCGGCCTCATGGGCTCCGAAGAACTCGGCTTTTTCAGCATGAAGCGTCTATTAGTCCTTCCAACTTCCAGGCAGAGTTAGAATGGTGTATAAAGATTATTTACTCGTTAAGCTGTGGTTTGTTGCATGGTATTGTTTTTACGGGATGGGTGGCTAACCCATGCCCCAACCTCCTCCTTTAGCCGGTCTTGGACCGGCATAAACCCGTGGGTCCTCCCGGCGAGCTCTATTAGAAAGCCCTTACTCTATCGGT
>CM068305.1:22144496-22194713 GCA_034768735.1 Schistosoma mekongi
TGAATTGATTATTCCAATCTTTGGGATAAATTTGGGTGGAATAACTGGTGGTGACATTTGTTTAGGTAATAATGTACTTTGTATAAATAATTTTACATAGAACCGTTTCTCACCCAACCATTTGTTCTGAATTTCTACCGGGCAAGAGCACGCGTATCTAAACCAACCTTGACAGTTATTCTTCAATCCAAACTGACGTAGTTTGAATCCTACAAGGAGTAAAGTATGTCCCAAGTAAAATCGTGTAGCAATTTTTCGATATGAGACCAGTTAATCTGAGTATAGTTTCTCCGATAATCAGGAGGATCGTTTGTTTTACTCTTAGTATATGAACATTCATTCACAATTAACTGGTAAGTAACAAATTTGTAATCGCAGTCAGGAAGCTTATGGCTAGTATTTCCTGTGTAGTTAGGAGGTATTATGTAAGAAGATTAGGTCTAATAAATTTGTTTTGCGTGTAGCTATACGAACTACCTGAGTCCATGCGTTACTTTCAAGTACTTCAAAGAATTTATCAAGGCATGGAGGTCTATTGAAAAGAGTTCCAAGAAACAGGAGTCATACTGAAGTCTACTCCTATTAACTTGGTCACAGGCAGCAATGATAATGATGCCAATAAATGACTTAACTGTTGGTTAAAGGTGTAAGTAGCACATGGCGGTTTATAAATACAACCTATCAGGAACTGATGATGGGGACAGTTGTCATTGCTTACAAATGTAGCAAAAGCATTTGACACTGTATCCCATTTTCTGCTTATCCACTAGGCAGCAGCAATAGGCTTCACAGAAATGTTACTCGCCTAATTACAGAATTACCCGCTGTGGCTGAAGTTTTTTACTAAGGTGTAATTGGACTGGTTGCGAGCCACGTCTGCATTATCATAGCCTGCTCCTCGGGCCACTGCTGTTTCTAACTTCCATTAATGACCTGCCACTAAATATCCGTTCGTTCATTGTTATGTGAGGACGGGGTGCGAAACTTCTGCAACAAGACGTGGCTAAGATAAAAAAGTGAACAGACGACAACAGTCTGATTTTCAATATACAATAATGCCATGTAGTGTACTACCGCACTCCAGATGGTACTCAACCACGCTATTGCCAAGGTAAGCAATAAATAATTAGTACCTCCAGGGAACGAGATCTAGGCTTAATACTCACCCAGTAGGTTGAGGACTATGGAAAACCATTATGTGGATGTCACGAAACCGTATACCACGTTGCACCGAGTCAGTAGGTAGCCAGATATGTTGGTACTGGACCTGTTCCTCAAATTATTAACGACATACATATGACTATTTTTAAAAAAACCACACCAAAATCGCTCTTCCCTAAACCTTCAAAATGGATGCCGACCTTCTGGAGAGAGTCTAGAGGCGAGCAACAGAATGCGTAACTGGACTTCAGAACAAACAGAATTGTGACCAATTAAGACGTTTGAGGTTGTTCACGTGAGCTAAAGACAGTTGGGAGGAAACCTAATCACCGTGTGCAACATATTTAGCACGCCTGCACATACTAATAAAAGCATACTGGCCCCTTAATATGTTCATGCGCCTCTAAGAAACCCACGAACTATTGCCCACCAGAAAGCACGAACAAAGTTGAAGACAAATTTCTTGTAATTGAGCGTTCGCTCAACCTGGAACTCGCTGATAGAGAAAGTAACAACAGAATCCCCCTTATCTCATTTCAAAAGAAAGCTAGACGACTGTGTAAAACTATGGCGTACATATCAT
This sequence comes from Schistosoma mekongi, assembly GCA_034768735.1. Lineage (NCBI taxonomy): Eukaryota > Metazoa > Platyhelminthes > Trematoda > Strigeidida > Schistosomatidae > Schistosoma > Schistosoma mekongi. The sequence continues at coordinate 22,146,241 of CM068305.1, forward strand.
CGGTGATAATTGTCTGACTCCCTACAAGTATGAACTCCACCAGTCAAGCTTATAACCTACCCAAGTATGAACACTTATCATAATATTGGCCTCTGTGTTTCATCTTCCGTATCCTCCCATAAAACAAAAATAATTGAAACTTAATCGACATTTTTTTGTTCTTGTAACTTCTGTTTATTTCAATCTCTATACATTACTGAAATCCTTTCATTTTATAATTCATTTTAGAACAACAATCTGTTTTGCATTGTGTTCAGGTATATGTTTTTTACCATTAATTATTTGCTATGTTTCGATGTGAATACTGAAATTTAAACCCCTCTTTTCCTCTTATTGAATGCCATGTTAGGTACATCAAAGGCATACTGTTTACAAGGTGACTAAGATTTCCATGATGATAATCATAAATGCTATTCAAAAATGTACATATCGTAGATTTTCTGAAAATGTTCCAAAAATCTTCGATTAAATGGACAGAGAACCTTGAACAGTGTAATATTAAGGTATTCTTTGAGCAAACGCCATCAAATTGATACTTTGAGTGTACCAAGGTGATTAGTAGATAGTTATGCCCAGTCTTCCAAAGTCTTATAGTGCTTCTGCAATCAGGCGCCAGAAAACTGATTTGTATTTCCTTGAAGCAACTGTCGCATGCCTCTCTCTCTGTTGTCAACAAAACTACTATTCCTTGCATCATAAATTGCGTATTTATAATTGTATTCAACTCTGTTATGTCATAGCATTATAACATCACTTCCAATTTTGATCAACTACAATACTTACATTGTTAATTGACTGTGCTTCACTCACTTGTTTTTGTTGCTTGCTCATTATTAACTTTTATTCATCACCTAATCACTTACTTCCAGTGTCTTGTTTTTAGCACAATTTTCTGGAAAGTTCTACGTTTACTATACAATTGCAATATTATGTCCCGTTACATAACTCTATTTCTCTTTCATTACATTTTACCAATATCAGATATCAATAACATTTTTCTAACAGATCCCGTCATGCAAATGTATTTAGACCTAGTAATAATTTTGATTTCGTAATAATATAGGTTATAGGCAGCTGAAAAGATCTAAGTAAAATGAAATGAATTTATTACATACTACTCTAATGTTTTTAATTTGAAAATCACTTAATGAAATTATATGTATCAAATGTATTTTCCATGGTTGTGACTAGAATGAAGATTGCTTTAAAAGATATTGCTGATCGAAGATAATTATGAAGTTGCAGTATGAAACAGAATTGAAATTCATAATGTAATATGTGGATTTAAGTACAGTATCAAAGAATTGTTTATTTTGTTGATATTAAGATGATGGTGAAGATTTACAGCTTCAGAGAGTGCTATTTATGTTACTGGGTTCACTAGACTGGGTCATTAAGGATTTTAAATCTACAAAATATAGTTACATAAAAAATCAAATATAATGCTATGTGTTGAATTTATGCTAGGTTGATTTGTTAAACATTATAATAATTTAATGGTGGTTATATTCGTTTAACTTAAGAACTATTTCAGTCTAAAATTCTCTCTCAAGATTATTTTTACACTGTTATATAGAGTAATTCAAAAAGAGTAACTAACATTCTGAATGTTTTTCAGAAGACTATTTCACTTATTTTGAGTATGTGCAAGTCGATTATTTCATTTTTATTATTGTCATGTTCCCATCGCCCTAGCCTTCCACTAAACCCTTGAACTGTATCTTTTCACTTGTCACTCAGGAACTACAAACAACTAACTGTGTTTCTGTAGCCTCAGTTTCTAGTCATTATTATCTCCGTTTTGCATAAATGTTATTTTCACCATTGGTGTGCAGAATGGTCCGTTTTTTGTGTATATAAATGGACGAGCGAAGCAGGTCCTGTCTGTCCGGTGGTTGGTTCAGTTGTCTGATGTTCTTCATTCCAACTTTGGGGAGTAGTAGTAACAGAGCAGACGTGTGCGCATCCTGATTGGTCCTATCGAGATTACTGCTCTCCACATATTGCGATCGGTCGCTCATTCTCCAGGTACAGCATACACAGACGATCATTCAGATCAGATTTTCGTGAAGTTTATTCAGCTGACAAATGCTGTGATGTAAACGAGTGTATGGACGATCTTCCTGCCCACTTCTAATAAACCTTCTTATAAGATTCGTCTTAAAAAGTGTCCATGGTTAGGAGAAAATAAAGTTGTGGTATCTAATATTAAAGCCTACAACCAGTGACACTCTTCTTGGTCCTTGCTTTATTGAGTGTCGCGGACTTCACAACAATTGTCTTCTGATTTGTTCTCATTCGTACAAGTGAGTTTAATCGGTGGAAGTTGTTCTGGTTATACGACAAACATAACTTGGTCAAATGCCAGGTGCAATTAATTAGTTAGTACGACGCAATTCTGACATGGTTATAATTAATTGTTCCAGTTTATAGTTTTTAACAAAGTATTCTTCGTGAAATTGTCTTTTTTTTCTTCACAAACTTTCACGGCATTTTTTGTATTTGCATATATTTTTACCTCATCGATGTCTGATCAAACTTCTAGGCTTCTTCAGATTTGAACTCCTACACCTCCAAACTTTAGGCTCGACATAAGAGCTTGGTTCCGCCGAGTTTCGAGACCACGGCGTTACATAGTCACGTGCTTAATTCCTTGCCGTAGTAAGGTCACTTCCGCGTGAATTGAACAGGTGCACCATCCCTTTCGTTTTTAGTCCTGTTTACCTAGAACCCTGTAACCAACTTGAAAGTTCGATTCTCAAACTTGGAGACTTGTCCGACAGACAACGTCTTGATAAGTTGTTCTTCACTATCGACCTGGATAGCGATTCAGCGAAAAAATGTCGCGCATGAGAGAAGTGATTAGTTAACGCACTTTAGTTTAAGGTTTCTTCCGCAAACTCTTTCTATCAAAACTGTCATAACAAGTGCAAATGGTTTTAATGGTAGTTAATAATAACCCAGTAGATGAACTAGCTTCATCTGCTGATCGAATTCTGTAGATCACCAGAACTCGCCACAATGAGGTTTACTCCGTTACAGGAAAACCTTAAGCTACCCAAAACGAAGCGACGAAATCGTGCAGTACTCTATATCGTATCATTGACCTAGAGAAACAACACATACCATCGACATCAAGGTTCTTTACGGGAAGACCTCCATCTCGACCTCGACAGAGGAAAACTCACATCGGCGGTGGTACCACAACACCTTTGGCAAAGCATCAAAAAATGTGAAGACCTCGTCGTTTCCTTAGCCAAAAACTCACCGTGGATGCACCGAGAAACTATTTCGCCGGTACGCGTTAGCGGAAAACGTAGGCGCTGGAAATAGCCGCCTGTTATTCATCACTGATGTGATAACAAGGGTCTGCTATGTAATGGATACTGGCGCAGAAGTCAGAGTCCTTCATGCAATTTCATCTGATCGCCAACATGAAGCTCCATACGATCTACAAGCGGCCGCTAAAAAAGAAATAGCCTCGTATGGCAAAAGATAAATCTTCTCGGACGCGGGCTTACGAAAACCCATACACTGAATTTTTACCACCTCTGGTGTGAAAATACTAATCACAACCATAGATTTACTGAGCCACCACAACATACCTGTGGACCCTTACAAAAAAAGGCTAGTGGGTAGCAAAACCAGGCTGCAACTTATGCTCTATTCGTTTTAAACATCTAGTTCACGCTTATGTTCAGACAATGCTTGACAAGTATCCAGAACTAGATAAGGCCACGTCGAAATTATCATGTATAGCAGGCAATGTTGTACATCATATTACAACTACAGGTCAACCTGAATTCTCAGAAGCATGCAGACTAGCACCCGAAAAATTGAAAATCGAGAAAAATGAATTCAGTCATGTGATTGGCCTGAGAATAATTCTCCTATCCAGTAGCCCATGGTAATCTTCATTGCATATGGTTCCTACAAAAGGGCAACGTTTGGTGTCCTACCAGTGATTACCGATGTCACGACTCTCAAATTACGCCTAATCATCACCCTTTACCACTCATCCATGATTCAGCAATGATTATGAAGGAAATGACAGTATATTCAAAAATCGATTAAGTGAGTGTATAAAATCAAATACCGGTGTTCTAAAACTACGCCCCCGGAACTACTGTTATCACCCCATTTAGCCTTTACAAATTCCTCCTGATGTCCTTTTGGTTTGAGAAATGCAGCACAAACATTCCAGCTTTTCATGGATTGCGTGTTCCGCGGGCTTGACTTTGTCTATGTATACGTCGACGACTGCTTGATAGAAAGCTCAGACGAGGTAACACACGGATTTTGGAAGACTGCAACATTATGGAGTTACCGTAAACATTCAGAAGTGGCAAACCGGAACAGCCTTCTTGGACTTCCTGCGGCATACTATTTATGCTAATGGCATACGACATTAAAAACACATGGTGGCGGCTATTCGGGTGTATCCTGAACTAACCACCATCAAGCCACTGCTAGTTTTTACTGGATTGGTAAGTTTTTACAGACGACTTATGCCTAACTTTAAAGACCAAAACTACCGATAACGTTTGAAAGTTAATTTGTTTCTGTATAGGGCCAGCTGGTTCTTGAATCACGCACGAATTCGCAATAGAATGTCCAATAACACAATTTATTGGTGCAAAACGTGGTACTATATTTAACAATAAACACAAATTTAGTACACAAACCTCAACAGTTCCCCTTCCCTATACAGCCAATTGGATTTAAGCAGGTTGCAAAAGTAATCTATAACACAACAAATATGTATTAAATAGACACCAAACTAGTTACTTGTCCAAGGAGAAGTTTTCCTAACAAATAAAGGAGCCAAATGATGACTGCAACCAACTGAGTCAAATCACTCAGGCATAGTCAGCCAAAATATCAAGCTAATATGGCCTGCAACAAGACCTTAAGACCAGATAAAACAAAGCTGAAGACCAATCGCATGTAACATATGCTAACAGAAAAGAGATATGTAAAAACCTGATTGCGAGCAAAATCTAATACTGTTATAATATAAAAGAAGCAACAGAAAGAAACCAGATATGTTACAGAGTCAGAGCACAACAAAGTGACTAAATACAAGTTAGGGAACTGCTCAGTACAAAAGCATGGAGGGATTTTCACACAATAAATATGATTTTACACTAACTGTGCATATAGTATGAAACCACTGACAGATCAAATTCGCGAAAATAAAAAGGTGATCAAAATGGATGCGAAGTCAGAGCAAGCTTTAACTGTAACAAAAGAAGCAATAGCTAACACAACTATGCTGGCACACCACAATATTGAAGCGCCCGTCAAGATTGCTGTTGTCGCATCTGATTCGGCCACTAGCACAGTTGTGCAAAAATGGATTAGCCAAGCTTGGTAACCGTTGGCATTCTTCTCGAGACGGTCACAAGATATCGGATAGCGATACAGCAGTTTTAGACGTGAACAGTTTACCATGTACTGTGCTGTTCGACATTTTGAACATTCCATCGAAGGCCGGGAATTTACAATATTCACCGACCATAAACCACCAATGTTTTTTATGAAGTCATCTTCAGGCATTTACTCTCCATGAGAGGTGCGTCATCCAGACTATATTTCCCAATTCTCTGATATACGACATATATCTGGAGTCAATAATGCAGCTGCCGACGCCTAACTGTGAATATATTCCTTGAATCTTATCCAAGGAATCGACCTTGTTGAACTAGCTCGACTTCAAAATGATGACGACGATTTCCATCACGAGTTATCCACATCAACGCACATACTCCAAACAAAGACATTTGGAAAAAATTAGAATATTTTAATTTGTGATTCTTCTTCAAGTACAGCCCGTCCAGTCGTCCCCAGGTGTTATCGACGCATCATCTTCGACACATTGCACAACCTCTCTCATACTGGAGTTCGTCCTGCGACTAAGCTGACTACTCAGAGTCCCTGCTGCCAAAGGATAAACAAGGACATCAAAGAATAGGCACGTCCCTGTGTGGCCTTCCAAAACGATAAGGCAATTCAGCACGATGAATGCCTTTTTGACACTTTCCCAATCCGTGACGCTTCATTCTCCGATCTTCTAACATTTGTGGACTGATTCACATGCTGACCAGAAGCGATTCCACTGAAAAACATCACTAGTGAAACTATTGCTTGTGCTTTCGTCAAACGATAGATAGGAAACTGTGGTTGTCAGTCTGCAATAACGACAGACTGTGGACGTCAGTTTGAATCTGGATTGTTCCACTCTCCGACCAAACTCTTTGGAAATTCGTGCTTCAGAACAACCGCCAAGCACCCACAATCCAACGATTTGGTTGAGATATTCCATTGACGGTTGAAGGCATCACTTTCAGCTACGAAAATCTGACAGTGTACCAACGCGAAATTCGCAGCATTGTACAAGATTTCGGATGCAATGTGACTGAATTGGTGTATGGAACAACTCTTCGACTACAAGATGAGTTCGTGAAATTTGCTCCCACCCCGACTAACCTGGATCTCAATTCCTACGTGAACCGGCTTACAAATGCTATGCGTTCAGTTAGGCCAGTCCAAATTTGACAACAATCGACAGACACTTTTATCCAACTCGCCTAAAAACGTATCACGCACGTTTGTGTAGGTCGTGGTGCTCTACGCCGACCTCTCAAAGTAACTTACGAAGGGCCATACAAGGTCATAAAGCGCGATTCAATGTTCTATATTATCGACAAAAATGTTCATGAGGAAACGTCAACACTGACAGCCTCAAGGTAGCCTAACTAAAGAGCTAACGTTTTAATATCGAATTCGCTCTAATACTCATGAAACTTGATGTGAACGAAGTCACCACTCCTCGGGCAACAACCGACAAGCAGGAGAAAACTTTAAAGAGCACCATAACGCTGAGAGCTACACATTCTGGAAGAAATGTACGATTTCTAAAACAGTCGAACAAATATTATACCTATTGATTTTCGCCTAATTTTTCATTCCATATGTATTGTGAAGATGTCTTATTTAAAAAATGTGTACAACTATTCGAATAATATTACCTTCTCCACTTTACAGAAAGTATTTTACACACTTTCGTGTGTCTAAAAATATTTTTAAAAAGTATTATTCGTATGGGTGTTGTCGGTATTCTACACGTTTTTGAAGCCGCATCGGGTAGTCAGATTGTTTTTTTATATACGAAGTGCACATATTTAAAAATTTTCTTCCTCGGCTGTCCAGAACTTCTGGAAACCAACAGAAGAATGCTAAAGTAAAAGAACATATTTTGTATAAAATATCTTATGCAACGACACTGGCGTGGGGACTGACGTCCGAAAACTGTACAACATTGCAAGCTACCAAACAAGTGTTAACTAATGTTTAGTGCACTTGGTTTTATCCTTTGGCTGTTACGTCTTTAGGCCCCCATGAACCCATTAGGTGGGAGTGAGCTGTAGAGGTAAATAATCCCCAGAATAAATAGTTACATACGTTCTCGTTATTGGTGGTCAGTATAAATAGTGGATCCTTGTTGAGCGTACATCCGGATTATTGGTATCAAGGTTCTTGCAGTTACATCTGGGACATACTGGATATGTCCCTTCCCTAATGTTCTGTAGTAAACACCAAGAACCTACCAGTAATATTAAAGCAATTACTACATACCCATTCAGTTTTTAGAGATCTTCCTCTACTGTATTTTTTCTTTCTAATAGCTGTTTCATCTATTTCAACAATTCTTCCTACACCTCCTAGCTATAAATTTAAACGTAACAGCGTTTCTGAGCATATATCTCTACAGTTCTCACACCATTGTACTGCTGCTACTTCCCTTACGTTTATATGAGACGATGCCAGCGTAACAGGCAACTGCATAACCTATAATATAACTAACATGCAGGCTTGTCTTAGCGTCAGTCTAGACTTGCTAAATAAACTGCCCGTTCTTATTGATTTCTTCCGCCAGCAACCACTGCAACGAAAGGTGACTCTATCTCGACTATCTGTGGATTGTGCTTGAGTCATGTTGAGCCCACAATCACAAATCAACTCTCTACGAAATAATCCGAGAGCTTGTAGATCAGTAATAATAAAGTCTTCATAGAAAATTTCACTTAACGACCTAAAGTAAGCATTTTAAACTAGAGTAAGCGCACGACCTTGAAACAATTACCTTGATTCGCATTGGCCGTCTCAAGTTCATCGGCAAAGTATAGCTTCACTGTGTGTTTATATTTTTCATGTAATAGTTTTATAGTACTTATCTACGTTTTCAATCTTCACTCTCAGATGGCCCTGTGGTGGCCTGATTTTGTTCTAATTAAGTTGCTTGAAATTACGAAGTTTCCTGCTAGACACAAAACTCGTAAGAGTAGTGAGTGAGATTGTGGTAAAAATACTGATGGATTATCAAACTATCACTCAATATTGAATCATTCTTGGAACGATTTAGAGGGTTCCTGATAGAGTTACCAAGGAGTAATAAAAATATGCAAAGGAAGTTCAACAATTAAAGACTAAAGTTTATATAACCTACGCTGTATTAACAAATGAGATCCAGAAGCGGTTTATTCATGCATATCGACCTTCGGCCAACATGTTCAGAGTTTATGGGAGTTCAGTTGTGATATTTCGGGCACCTAAAGAAGATTGATTATCATTGAAAGCTACTTATCTATAGATTTTTTCAGTGTTTTTGGATATATTGAAGGTGATCGATTTATTTCTGCCATCATTTAGTCCCTTGTGCCCTATCCTCCCATTTGACATATTAATTGTTGGTATGTCACTTCTTATTGACGAACTATAGTTAATCAACTGTGTATACGTACTCCAGTTCACATTCACTATTGCTCCTATTTTGTATTAATGTTATTTTCCTTATTGGTTAGCGGTGTGGTCTGGCTTTGTATATATATAACGGAATGTTTGGAAGTATAGTATGATTCTGTTTGGTTGGTTTATCGTTTTGTTCTTTTATCTCCGGCTGAGGACCGAGTGGGCATAGGTTCAGTAGCTCATTATTCGACTAGCCACACCCAATAGACATTTCGCTTGACCGACTAACTTCCTTTGAATCTTAATATTGTGCAACTTAACTTTGGTGACATATCCTTATGAAGAGGCAACTGCAGTTATTTAGAGTTCCAGAAGTTAGAGATAGATGACTGTACTGACTAGCAGTGAGAGCAATCATAATACTTTGTATTGCTAAAAGCTTATCAAAATTCTGTGATTCATTACATATATTGATAAATATTTACCTACACATATTTTAATACAGCTTTCTTATTGTAGCTTGTTACAGCGAACACAAAGCGGGGGAAGTAAGTGTTAATCGTACAGTGGACACATAATAATATTTACAATAGCTACGTTACGGTGTACTCTCTCTTTGGCAACTGTGTATAATGACATACCACATTAAAAAGATTACGCTTTAGGATTTCATCCAAAGTTGTTACTTAATAGGCTATTAACTAGGAAGGAGAATTCCTTTCAAATATACTTTCGCCCCTATGTTAGGTTCTTTTAGCATCAGCTTGCCTGAAACGTAATAATCTCTACATCCACCATATTTCACTGCATTAATAACATTTTGACTGTGAATAACAATAACGCGGACTATGAACAGTTGGTTTAACTTGTGCTTAAGATGACACCACTTACCCATTAATTCAATAAGAATCAGGCGCAAGGATCAAGGCGAGTAAGCTGTTAGTATGGGCCATTAAGCCTATTACTAGAAATGCACTAATGTGCGTAAACTACTGCAGGTGAAAATCCTATGATTTAGAATACCGTTTAGCGTACACTACGAGCCCTAAAATATACCACTCCGTACTACTGTAAACATGGAAATACAAATGGCGATTATTAAGTATAAACTATTTATTAAAGACAATTCGTTAATATTACATGAAGCAAGCAGAGATCTTCAGTGATTGAGATGATTAGAAAATCTGTAGACATTAGAAAAATACACTAGATTATGAGAAAATAGGAGAACTTATTTCTTACTTATCTTCACAGAATCCCTTTTCGTATATCTTTGTAAACACCCGTTGGAAATGTGCGTCCAATGTCTTAGCATAATTTCAACTGTGGACATAATAAATCGTAACATAGATAACGCTTACCAGTAAAAGTACTGCACCTTAGATGTGCTAACAACATATAGCGACAAGGATGTCCTTGAAAATACCTAAAATCCATTCGACCCACCTACAGTAACTTTTGACTTCATATTTCGTATGTCACCAGTTATTAGCTCCTTGAGATATATGACGCTCACATATTCTGTAATTTTAACAGATGCTGTTGATCGTCAAGGAACTGGATTATTGTTTTTCTTTTCCGCCTCTGACAAACGTCTAAACCATGAATCACACCTTACAAAGGACTTTCTGCATCACATTTGTGCGTCATGATTTAGGAACGAATATCATACTCATAAACATTCAGCACTACACAGAAAGTAAATTTGCTGTCTATGAACTTCGACCTAAAATTCTAAGAGTTATAGTTAATCTTACGGTTTGTTTCTCAATCCAATTTCACGAGACTTTCTTTTAATACCAAATGCACATTTAGAAACAACCTAAATATATGTAAAAGACGAAAACTAGGCTCGTTGACCTTACAAATGAACATAGTGAGTTAAGGTGATCTACGACTGCAACAAATTTGATTTCATTACAGATTAAAACTTTCCAATCGCTTGCTCTAAACCATCCCAACTGAAAAATTGCAGATCAGGCACTTTATTTTCAAACGCTGCTTCCAGATCAAAAGTTATCTCTTGTGACGAACAGACCAAGAAACTACTATGCAATGAGATTAGTAAAAACTGAAGACTCATATTTCTCCGTAAATATGAGTATTATTGATATTTGTGGAAGTCACTAGATAACGACCCGTCTGCCACACAATTTATGAGAAATTGCCATCACAGGTCTATCAACACGTCACAAAAATGTCATATTGCGGGGAATTGAAGTAGTTGTTACAGTTGTCCAGTTGTCATTCAAAGTAGGTGGGCTATCTTGCGTTCTATACTAATTAATGTGCACATTCAGTGTTTAGTCATTACAATTTATCCAAAATAGGTAGACATGACTTTTACGGCCAAACTTGAGCGACCATTAAATGACCTTGGAAGACTCAATCGTAATGAAACAATCACAGCCCTCTAAATCAAAACGAACGATTTCTCATAAATTTTAGTAATTTATTAAAGATTTCTAAACTCAGACTCATTGTAGTATGCCTCCCCCACGGAAATCTTTGGTAAATTACAAAATATTTATCCTCTTAAATTATATGCATATAACTATAACCCAAAATGCAATGAGAAATCCGTCATTTCTAATAAATTACTTATGACTGAAAGAGATAAATTATGCCGTTAGTCATGTCCATCTGTCAGTGTGTAAACTTAAATTACCACTGATGAAGAACTTGAATTCATCGTATAAGAAGGGAAATAACAGTCGTCTTAGGTTTAGTTGCTTCTCTACAATTAGAGGGTTTTACATCGAAAACACAAAAGCGTGTACGAAAGTTGTCGTGCTACTATCCGCATATCACTACGTCCTAAGTGCCGTTTAACTATTAGTAAAGTTGTGGGTGGACATGACTTTTACGGCCGAACCAATGAGGAACGGATGAAGCGTTCCAAGGTCACGGCGGATACTTGAAGGCATCATGCTAACAATAGAGTGTTCGAGATCTTACCAATAATAAAAATCTCGTTTTTCGTTCGCAAACTATGGAATTGTTAAGAAAATCATTAAATTGTCACTGTGGCAAGGAACTGACAGTTTTCTAAAAAACAAGGGACACGAGATGGCTGTTGATTACGTTGTACTGATTGCTGGTGCAAAAAGTCCGGCAATTCAATGGTGTGAATATTGCCATGAAATATGTAGCTGTCTGGTATATCGGATAGAGCATAAAACAAGGGACATTGTGGGAGGATTCGCGACAGATTGGCCTCTACACTTCTTACTCTGGTAGAAAAATACATATTACTCGGAAAGCCTATTAGTACTATGGATCGCAAGGAAGGACGTTATGGAGCCATCTAGATAAATATTTATATGGAATGCATCGTAATATTAAGTCTGAGGAATTTGGGAATAACTTACATAAGTTTTTAGATGACATAAAAACAATATATCCTGCATAATTTATCACTTTTAATCGTAAGTAAATTATTAGAAATGACGGATTTCACATTGCATTTTGGGTTATAGTTATATGCATATAATTTAAGAGGATAAATATTTTGTAATTTACCAAAGATTTCCGTGGGGGAGGCATACTACAATGAGTCTGAGTTTAGAAATCTTTAATAAATCACTAGAATTTATGAGAAATCGTCGGTTTTGATTTAGAGGGCTGTGATTGTTTCATTACGATTGAGTCTTCCAAGGTCATTTAATGGTCGCTCAAGTTTGGCCGTAAAAGTCATGTCTACCAAGCTGTGCAAGCTTCCTCACAGTAGTTAGTGTAAAACCAGCATTACTTGTAACCGGAATTTAGTCTTAAACCACCTAGCATTTGGCATATTTATTTATTTATTCAAGTAATCGTTAATAAATGTATGCTCAAAATTTCTTGGAATAGTGATGGCAGTACAAAATATGAGAACAGCATAGTGTTGCCTACTAAAAGACGGTTACTAAAGTCGATGCTTCTGGGGCGACCACAAATATTAGCGATTCAATTAACTGGTTAGCCTAAATACTCACTTTAGAGTTCGTCAATGGAAGTAAAGAAACAGGAATCTGCGTGTCGAGTTTGTTTGCATGACTGATGAAAACCTTGTAAGAGAAACCATTCATCTATGCAGCATCGACAACCAATCTGAGAGCACTAACAATGCTAAGATCAAAATCGAAGTAGTATGCAACCCTTTGCATGAGAAACGCAATTATGGTCAGGTTTTCGCACGTATCATTATCAGGGATCTGTTCCATTTGGACACTGCAATGAATTTAGAGTGTTACTCAATTGGTTTCAGACCGTGATTTTCAAAATAATATTTTGTACTTGTGTTCATGTATTGATAGTCAAAGTCGACTTATTTTCCTACTGAACCTATACGCATTGTAAAAGTTTATAGTTCTGCTTTACAGGTTATCGTTTCGTCTAAAAAGCCTATTACTGCTGACACTAAGTGCAATCTTTCTAAAGTCTCAAGGCGTGCCTCGAAGTCAGACAAACCTATTGACGACTAAAAGACGCATCATGTTTTAGGTGGTAGTATCTTGTGGTACATATGACGACAGTGTTTTTGCACTGGAATATGTTCATCATACGATCGATTCTTCCGGTCCGAAACTGCTGAAGCCGTTGTTTGTTGATCCTACAGCACATACTGCACCAGTTACATCAGTAGCTGTAAAAGATGGTGTGGTTCTTTCTGGTAGTAGTGATGAAATTATACAAGTAAGTTCATTAATACAGCGACTCCACGTTTTGAATTCTATACATTTTATATCCTAAAAGGCAATCTTTTATGGCGTATATGTAAATATTTCAGTGTACGCCTATTAGAATGCACATTGATTTACTGAGCTTATATAAAGTAAACAACTGATGGCTTTTAGTAGTTACTTTTGAAATGGTTCTCAACCCGCAGACCAAAATGAAACACCTGTTATTCACAAATTGAATATAAAATCTAAGATTCGGAATCATCTCAAAAAGTAACTATTAGTATATGAATGCTGTCCCTATTTCAGTAAAACTCGATCTGCAGAGCCTATAAGGCGTTTCTAACTTGTGTATTGATGTGCAACGTACCTTAGTTTTCTGTCTGTTTCCACCTTTGACAGGAATATTAAAACAGTACACTGGAACTGAATGGTCAATCATATTTATGTATTGCGAACAATACTGCTCAGGTCTAACTAATTCATTTCGAATAACACTGACTTGTAACTAAGTATTACTCAGATCTGCCATGGTTATATGCACAAACCATCCACAGCAATTATAAGGTGTTTAGTGGATATAAGACATCCTTGCCCTACCAAATGTACAGAAAGAAATATACAAGCACATATTCCTGCAAGTTGGTAGCTTGCAGAGATACTGACAGCATATTAGACTTTACTAACCCATCTTGGTAACTTAAGTCATTTGTATTGATCTTTGGTATGAAACAAAAAAACTTTCTTATTTTGCTTCTAAGGTATTTTCAATACACTCAAAAGCTCGTCTAGGCGCTCTCGAAATGCATGTGGGGACCATAAGACAGCTGAAATTCACTATGGAACTGCATGACTCGGCGTACTGTCATTTGTTCAGTGCTAGTGATGATGGGTGCATTGGTATTTGGCGTTGCGAAGTCCCTGGCGGTAAACTTGTTAAATGCCCACATCCATCAGCTTGGGAATGTATTCGCCAAATTCGTCGTCACAAAGGGCCACTACAAAGCATAGCAGTACACCCTTCTAACCGCTGTCTTTTTTCTATAAGCGCGGACAAGACGTTCCGTGTATGGAATCTTCTTCGGGGTCGACAAGCTTACGCCACCAGACTTAAAAATATAGCTAATGATGCAAGGAGACTTTCGATGTCACCCACTGGTAATCGTATCCTTTTTATTTGGCCTGATAAATTCAATATGGTTAACCTTGCTAGCGAGTAGCAAACAGAAACTGATGCCAGTAGAGATGGAGCCTTCATCCTTGGGAATGTGCAGTTTTCAAATCCCCCTACTTCAGATCCTACTTTCTTCAGTGAAGATGATGAACTGCATAATCAGAAGTCTTCAGATCCATTGTTTGCGTATGTTCTGGTTGGAATAGACGCATCACTTACTTTAATCAAGTTTAATATCCGAAATAATTCATCTAAGCCATGCATACTGGAAATTACGAGTAAAGTGCTTCTGTCGGGTAAACGAATTAAATTCATAGAAGTCCTACACTGGCCATCCCGTCTAGTAGAAAGCGAACCGATTTGCCTTGGGCGTAGTCGATTGGTGATAGTCGTCACAACTGATGGAGATGGTAGTCATATACGAGGTTACGCTGTCAACCTAAACTCCACAGATGCTCTCGAGCCAGGAAAACCATTTATTCTTTTATTCACATATGATGTTCCAAGTGCTCGAATTACCGCCCTAGCCGCCACATGGACCCTAACTAATTATGTACATCCTCATGAATTATGAAAATGCTGGATTGGCCCCATTATAAATGAAAGTTGAGTGATGTTTACTTGTAAATTAATTATGTAAATAAAAACCTATCATTTCCCAGTAGTATTCGTATTTAGTACATTTATCTCACCGAATATACAGTCCAATAAACAGACTACTGAACAATTAAGTAGATAAAATCATATGTCTGTAATGTTTTAAGCGTTTATGCGAATTCAATTAATTCCCTAGAAGCAATAAATGTCAATTAGACGAACATCTGTAGCTCATTTCACTTGACAACAAATGTATCTGTTTCACAGAAAAGGTGTCGTAGAAAGAGTACGGGCTCAACACACTGCCAAATCCCGTTTTATTTCACAGTCCATGCATTATATTTTGTTTGTTAAAGTAACACCTAAACTTTCAACGAAGGACAAATAAAAGGATTATAACTAAACTGTTTCTAATGAATGCTCGTATACTTACCAATAACAATGAATGTACATAGTCGCTCTGTTGACAATTCTAGAACCTCAGTGCCCTGTTGGCTGCACTATTTCAAAATTTTTCTGGAAAAGTGACTAAAGTTGCTGTTGATGTATATTTATATGAAAGATCGATGAAGTGAATTTCAAAACAAAATAAGTGATCTTCCTTGAGGTAAAATACATTTTTTGAATAAAGTAAGTGAGCTTCCTGCAAAATTTGTAGCTCCTTTGGATTGAAAATAAGTGACTCGAAATTTTTACTCCGGTATATGTTGGTCAGAACTGTAATCATCTTAGGAATAACTAAAGATTCATACGCTTAACGAAATATAGCTATTGTATTTAGCTATATTGCGTTTTAAAATATCGGAACAGGGACCCATAACTCGTTCAAAACGCTTTCGATCGAGTTTTACACAACGTAGAGTACCTTGGGCCACAACAGTGGCTGCACGCGGCCGGTCAAGTAGTAAAGCAATTTCGCCTGCATAAAACAAATTTGTAAAGAACACTATTAAGAAATCACAAATGTATTAGATCCTCATAGAAATTAGTAACTAAGTACGAATCTTTGGTACATAGCTCTGAGCTGAATTGTAGATATAATGACTGGCCACCCACATCAGCGTATACTGAGAATGATGCAAACAACATTTGTGTACTAGGTATCTGGGCTAAGAAAACCTCTTATTATTCGAAAACCATTACATCCTGAGCATATGCCACAAAGGTGGACGGTATATAGCCAAAAGGCTAATTAGTCAGCCAGTCATAGACCATGTAAAACCTAGAACATGTGCGCATAGGTCTAAGCTACTTTAACGCATTAGCACGGAACTAAATCTGCAAGAATAACACGAGACAGAAATGAAGGATAAAGGGAAGGTGTTTTCGAAAGAATAATAGGATTTAAGATCCAGATAGAGATAAAGAGTGAGCACATTTGAGCCGTCGTGACCGGCGCTGTCACCAGCCATTGACTGCGATGCCGTGTTTTGGTTTGACCACTTACTAGCTTTATCTCATCTTACTCCTGCGCTATCCAACATCACTCAATGAGCTAGGCAGCGGTTCAGCATGTCCCAACCACCTCTGTCAATGAAAGCTCACAACTTCACCCACTGATCTGTCGTTTTTTTGTAGTACTCTGCGTCTAACATCAATATTGCTTACTCGATCATTCCGTGATATGCAGGCGGTACCTCAGAGACTTCTATGATCAAAAACGTGAAGCTTACTCATATATCCTATTTTCATAACCTATGTTTAGCATTTATAGGTTAATAGTGAGTGGGTTTCTGAGCAGTATGTTTAACCACAAGTGATATGGTTTAGCAAAAGACAAGGGAGCTTTTTGAATCCATACTGAGGTTTTGTCAGACACCAACCTACCAGGAGCGATAACTCTTGCAATATATGTGAAGTGGTCAACGTACTTAATTACTTCACACCCAATGACCAATCTAGGCGATGATGCAGACTAGTCCTGGAGCACATTTTGCATTTAGAGAGGGAAACATCCCGAATATGATTGCATTGTTACTCAAAGTGTTTAGAAGACCCTGTATACTGTCAGCGTCTCCACCGATAAGGACTATATCGTCTGCCTATTCTTGGTCGACGGGTAGGTCTCATGGAAGATCAATTCCTGAAGAGCCAAATGAAGAAAGTCAAATTTCTAGGAGGACATCTATGACGAAATTAAAAGGGGGGTACGGGCAACCCTGACGAACGCCACTTAAAGAAATCGACAATTGTCGTGACTGTTCGCCATAAGCTCTGATTCGACCAGTCGTATTCGAGTAGAGAACCTTTACGAAACTTATGTACTTCTGAGGTACACCTTTAAATCACAAACTCAGATAGTTTGGAGATGGTCGGCAAGCAGAGAGTAGCTGAGGACTAGTTGAACTGTTTCCTAAAGTGATCCGACCGTCGGTCTAATCTTCTAGACTGAATAAAGCACAGACCCATCCTTTTTGAAAGTAGTCGCTGACAACCAACTTCTTAAGACCGATTTCCTTGATGAGTCGGAACAATTGTCTGGTATTGCTTACTGCCGCTTCCTTCGCTGTCTGAGGCCAATCACATGCATGACCATTTTGTGAATAATTTTCGGTTGTTAGCTCCTAAATCGTTAAGGCCTTCTTATCAGGGACGAAATTCCAAGGAGTAAGGTGAGATGTGCATTTTTAGGGTCGACCTTTCCTTTGTAGGGAGACTGCATCACTGTTATGCTGTCTGCGCGGAGAAAATATTTTACTGCCGCCGCACATCTACACAGTCAGCAATACGACTTCACCCTCGGACCACAGGCTTGCTGCTTTTAATCTTACCGTCTCTCAACCGGTACAGGAAAATCCTCAACAAAATGCAACTTCAGAGTAGAGCTATTACTGCTATTACTATTAAGTTGGTCACTAGTGAGCAAATGGTTAAGCATTCTCCATGACACCTGAAGGCCTCGGCGGAATTAAGGGTGAGCACTGTTAAACAGTCTCATATCGGGATGAGACAGTTACCCAATGCCCCTTGATTCTCGGTGGTACTCAACCAACATCAGTCTATGACGAATGCAAACAATGCAAACTTACCTTCATAAAACCACCTCAATTCAATCATAGATAATATCAAGTTGTGTGCTTATAATCTATAGACTAGGCTAACTGTTTGCAAATAGATCTTTAGAAACAATACTTACCAAAGTAGTCTGAAGGTCGTAATTTACCAACCTCAACTTGTTCACCGGATTCAGATGGCTTTTGTAAAACAGCAGCTGTGCCCTTTAAAGAACAAAGCAAACAGAAATAATCATAACGAGATATTTGTCATAAACCAGAAAGGAAGGAACTAAAAAATAATCATTTCAAGGTGAACAATTCATTTCAGTCAAATTTGTGGATTATAATTGCATACAAGAAGTGTTGTGTCCACTTACTGAGTGCTATAAACTTACTTAGATTGATCCACCACTCCATGTACACACCTTAAAACGACACTGTATCTATCATCGATATCCTCTTTGCTAGAACCCACCATTTTCACAAAATAAATTCTCGTTGTTTTAAATACTAAAATAAACACCAGTGAATGAAAAGTATTGCCGACTTATGAGGCCTTGCTTCTAGTAGTGACAAGTCGCATTACCGTATAACTGTGTAGTGTTAATTCGAAAGCCAACCTTAACCATACCTGAACTTAGTGCTTGACTAAATGGCAACAGTTGATCATATCCTAGCTGTTCCCACCTTACCTGCAAAGTTATTCCATTGACTACGTTTATAGGGTTTAAGACTTGGTAATAACACTCCGTCAAGTTTCACGAAGCATATCACTCACTTAGTTTCAAGTAATTTAGTAGGCTTGCAGATGTAGACTATAAATATGTTCGTGTATCAATAACAAGTAACAAAGCATGGTAACAATAAGGAAAAAACTTCCAATTCTGAAAAGTAAAATACTGTACCTCTGTGATAATAAAGAAATCATCACCATGTTCACCTTGACGTACAACAACTTCGCCATCTTCAAAACGGACTGGTTCTAAAGCATCTGCTACTGTTAATCTTTCCCATTTGTCTAGATTATCTAATGATGAAATCCAGAAATATGTTTTTTTAAGAATACAGCTAGTACAACTATAAAACAAATTAATAGATCAACTTTGGAAAATAAAACGAATGCTAATAGTTAATTTCCTTACCATAGGAAGTTTACGGAGATCGCTCACTTTGTAGTTAACATTATAGACTGACTATAAACTAAGCAACTATTTAAAACGAGGGAACATCAACAATTACTTATTCGTAGTATGAGACTCCCAAACATCCCGCCAGGGATCGATTCTGACTCCCTCAGGCCTTGCAACGATGGTATTACTTTTAGACAACTGGGTTAATGATTTACGCTTCTAAATTCGGACAATTGACGGCTATATGTTGGGCAATAAGAACCGATAAAAAGCATTACTCGATATAAAGAAATGACCCAGTATTGATGTTCTAGCATGATCTCAAGTCTCAGAACTAAATCATCCATAAATATTTAAGACACAATGATAGCCATGGATACATTCTTTTGCTTCATAGATATCTTGATTTTCATATTACTAAATCGTGACGTTGAGGGAAAAGTAATTTGTATTACAATACAAATATTAGACTGGAGCCAAGATAAGATTTTCACAAAATATATTTGCTACCAGTAACGTACGTGAACCAGACTGCTCATTAACTCTATTGTCTGCTGGTCGTAATTAAGTATTCCAAAACCATAACCTAACAATTTAGCACTACGTTGAAATCTCGTTTAATGGAAAAAATCTAACATAATAATGATGATCTCTGTCAAAAAGCTGCTTTCTACGCGTTTACTTTATGCAGTACCAAATCTCTTTGAGTTACATGATTAGGTCAGGAGTATTGCTTCCTAAAGAGGTTTCACATATTAACACTTATCTACTAGCAGGTTATTTGTAAAGGAGCCACCCCTTAAGGATATTTCTGGATTTATTCCATATAATTTAAATATCAACGCTTGTTGTACTCATCCATTTTTCTTTAAACATGTTCTGGGTTTAGATTGTTTTCTCGCGCAAGTAGTCAGTTAAATTGAAAGTACATTAGATGAAGAGGCGTCAATCGCGATTCATGTGAATGATTTTTAAACTTCAATAGTAGTCTTTAAAATTTATATCTCCGGACTATTATATAGTTCCGATTTTTCTATCAACCCGATTTCACTGGATTATGTTATACTTTTTACTATTATTTCCTCACTTTAGTACGCTTTATTTTGCCCTATTTTCGAAGACGTAAATAAACTTACAGTGTATGTCTAATCAATTATGTGACTAGTCAAATTAAAATATTTAAAATTTGGCTTCCCGTTCTAAAATAGATGACGCTAGCTGTTAAGAATAGTCACTCAATTTATGCCATAGCAGCCGTTTATAATTTTGAATTGAAGCATTCTAGAAACCAACAGGTACGTACACGTTTATATTTGCTGGAGTATGATTCAAAATAAGTATCTTGAGCCGTTTCCACGTTGATGCCAATCACAAATCTAACAAGTTGATTACGACTCTAAAACGTTAAGCTATTTGTGTTCTGAAACTTGAGAATAGGTAGTCAAAACTTCAGTGAAATAATGCGAATAAGTCTTCCCATTAGGAACACAAGCATACTATACTGAATCTATGGTTAAACATCACGATGTAATCTACAACTAACATTAGATTCGCTTGAGGGTAAATAGTTCTTTTTAAAATAGTGTATAGTTAACAAATACAAAGAACAATCATCGTATAAAACAATGGACTCATTTCACAACTTAACATTTTCATTTTATTATCCAAGTTATAATTAGGTCACATAGTGTAAGGATTTAATTTTGTCCTATATCTCGTCAAAATAATTTTATAAAAATAAATATAATTGATAAATATCTTACATTTCAAAAACTATAATTAGCATATATTTCACTAATTTACACAGGGCCGAATAACACTGTAGAGTGTAATTAAAATTCTATATTCATATGTAAGCACACGAAGAATATTTATTAATGTCAAAGAAAAACGAAAATTTCCTATTCTATTATATGTAACTAGCAATTTTCAGAGTAATGATATCTTTAGATAGCTACCGATAGAGTAAGGTCTTTCTAATGAGCTCCGCCTGGAGACCCCACAGGGTTTCTGCCGGTCCCAAGCCCGGATAAAGGAGGAGGGTTGGGCATGGGGTTAGCAACCCCATCCCGTAAAACAACTACCATGCTAAAAAAAACAGCTTACGAGTAAAAATCTTTATAACCATTCTAACTCTGCCCTGGAAGTTGGAAGGACTAATATGACGCTTCATGCTGAAAGCCGAGTTCCTTCGGAAGCCATGAGGCCGATGCCCCACCTTCTGACAACCGGAGCAACAATTAATATACTTGACCGACCTCAAACAGCTGTCTCCTGGGCACTGAGGTCACACTCTCAGGTCATCACGACATCCCCTAATCCTCTTTCTCTTTCAGATTCCTCAAGAATGACCCTTCCACGGTGTGGGCAACCGGAAGTGATAACCGCCCTCATACCGCTAATAGCACTCGAGTTCACCTTGTTCATGATCAAACTCGTTCTCCATTTCTGGTCTCTTCTTATAACACTTCTCCTCCTACAGTTTCTATGCGCGCCACTTTTACTGATTACCCGAGTTCCCAAATTATCATACCAGGTCTCCTGAAGCCACGCTCTAAACGCAATGTGGGCTTTTAAAGTTCGTACGCTGTGTCAAATCGGTTAACAGGCTGCCTAGCTAAAACATTAGAATCTCTGGCCATTGCTGTACTGCTGTGTCTCCGAAACACTCATACAGGAATCCCAGCATGGTCATCCGTTTGACCTCACCTAGTCAATGCAATGAGCTGCCCACTTGCCTCTTCGTTTGTATCTGAAGACCCTACAGCTAGCTCACGTGTCCTTGCCGGTGTAGTTATAGCACTAAGCTTACGAGGGCAACAGCCTCTTCTCGAGTGGATTCTGTGCATTGTCGTTTTGTCTGTCCGTTCAAATGGCCGTACGACTCGGAAGATAGGGACACACGCCGATCCTTTTTCCTTAAACTGTTTCTGGGTTTAGATTGTTTTCGCGCAGTAGTCAGTTATTAAAGTACATTAATGAAGAGGCGTCAATCGCGATTCATGTGAATGATTTTACTTCAATAGTAGTCCTTTAAAATGTATATCTCCGGACTATTATATAGTTCCGATTTTTCTATCAACCCGATTTCACTGGATTATGTTATACTTTTTACTATTATTTCCTCACTTTAGTACGCTTTATTTTGCCCTATTTTCGAAGACGTAAATAAACTTACAGTGTATGTCTAATCAATTATGTGACTAGTCAAATTAAAATATTTAAAATTGGCTTCCCGTTCTAAAATAGATGACGCTAGCTGTTAAGAATAGTCACTCAATTTATGCCATAGCAGCCGTTTATAATTTTGAATTGAAGCATTCTAGAAACCAACAGGTACGTACACGTTTATATTTGCTGGAGTATGATTCAAATAAGTATCTTGAGCCGTTTCCACGTTGATGCCAATCACAAATCTAACAAGTTGATTACGACTCTAAACGTTAAGCTATTTGTGTTCTGAAACTTGAGAATAGGTAGTCAAAACTTCAGTGAAATAATGCGAATAAGTCTTCCCATTAGGAACACAAGCATACTATACTGAATCTATGGTTAAACATCACGATGTAATCTACAACTAACATTAGATTCGCTTGAGGGTAAATAGTTCTTTTTAAAATAGTGTATAGTTAACAAATACAAAGAACAATCATCGTATAAAACAATGGACTCATTTCACAACTTAACATTTTCATTTTATTATCCAAGTTATAATTAGGTCACATAGTGTAAGGATTTAATTTTGTCCTATATCTCGTCAAAATAATTTTATAAAAATAAATATAATTGATAAATATCTTACATTTCAAAACTATAATTAGCATATATTTCACTAATTTACACAGGGCCGAATAACACTGTAGAGTGTAATTAAAATTCTATATTCATATGTAAGCACACGAAGAATATTTATTAATGTCAAAGAAAAACGAAAATTTCCTATTCTATTATATGTAACTAGCAATTTTCAGAGTAATGATATCTTTAGATAGCTACCGATAGAGTAAGGTCTTTCTAATGAGCTCCGCCTGGAGACCCCACAGGGTTTCTGCCGGTCCCAAGCCCGGATAAAGGAGGAGGGTTGGGCATGGGGTTAGCAACCCCATCCCGTAAAACAACTACCATGCTAAAAAACAGCTTACGAGTAAAAATCTTTATAACCATTCTAACTCTGCCCTGGAAGTTGGAAGGACTAATATGACGCTTCATGCTGAAAGCCGAGTTCCTTCGGAAGCCATGAGGCCGATGCCCCACCTTCTGACAACCGGAGCAACAATTAATATACTTGACCGACCTCAAACAGCTGTCTCCTGGGCACTGAGGTCACACTCTCAGGTCATCACGACATCCCCTAATCCTCTTTCTCTTTCAGATTCCTCAAGAATGACCCTTCCACGGTGTGGGCAACCGGGAAGTGATAACCGCCCTCATACCGCTAATAGCACTCGAGTTCACCTTGTTCATGATCAAACTCGTTCTCCATTTCTGGTCTCTTCTTATAACACTTCTCCTCCTACAGTTTCTATGCGCGCCACTTTTACTGATTACCCGAGTTCCCAAATTATCATACCAGGTCTCCTGAAGCCACGCTCTAAACTTCATGTTGGAGCTTTTAATGTGCGTACGCTGTGTCAAATCGGTTAACAGGCTGCCTTAGCTAAAACATTAGAATCTCTTGCAATTGATGTATGCTGTGTCTCCGAAACACGCATACAGGATCCCAGCATGGTCATCCGTTTGACCTCACCTAGTCAATGCAATGGAACTGCACACTTCACTCTTCGTTTATCTGAAGACCCTACAGCTAGCTCACGTGTCCTTGCCGGTGTAGGTATATCACTAAGCTTACGAGCAGAACAGGCTCTTCTCGAGTGGATTCCTGTAGAATGTCGTTTATGTGCTGTCCGTCTAAATGGCACAGTACGAACTCGGAAAGATAGGGACACACGCCGATGCCTTTTTGTCGTCTCAGCTTATGCCCCCACTGATTGCAGCACAGATGAAGTGAAAGACGACTTCTATATGAAGTTCTCTAGCCTCCTTCAGAAAGCTAAGCACTCAGACATAGTAATTATAGCAGGAGATTTTAATGCCCAAGTAGGTAGACTAAATCAGGCTGAAAAGCACTTAGGTGGGTTACTCGGCATCCCAGCCCAGAGAACAGACAACGGAAATCGTCTGTTGCAGTTATGTTCAGACTACCGTTTATTCTTAGCTAGCACAAACTTTAAGCATAAGGCGAGACACTGTTTAACCTGGCGACCTCCAACATCTACGCAACGATGGACACAAATCGACCACATCGGCATCAGCTACCGTTGGAGAGGTTGTATAGAGGACTGCCGCTCTTTCTGGGGCTCTTGCCTAGACTCTGACCATGCCCTAGTGAGAGCACGTATCTCTATGCGTTTTACTGGTCGCAGAAAGGTTATATCAGGCAAACCCTTTAGATATCACTTTGAGTCTGAGAACGCTAAGATTGCATTTAGGAATGGCTTGGCCAAGCATTTACTCGCCCATGACCAACAGGTTTCCCCCGAAGTAGCTTGGAATGATTTTAAAGCAGGTGTATATGCAGCAGCGCTATCAGCATCTAACCCCAATTCAATGGTTATGAAAGACCATTGGATCTCTAGAACTTCTAGGGAACTGATGGAGGCTCGAAAACTCATTTCAGCAGGCTCGGAGTATGATGAAGAGCGACGACAACTGAAACGTAGACTGACAAAGAGTCTGCGTAAGGATCGTGAACAGTGGTGGGCAACAAAAGCAAAAGCGATAGAAGCATCAGCAGCGGCAGGCAATAATAGACAGCTGTTCCGACTAATTAAGGACACCGGTATCAAAAAATCGGCAGTTAGTGAAATTATCTCTGAAAAAAGATGGGTCGTTGATCTACTCTCAATCTAGAAGATTAGAACGATGGGCAGAACACTTTCAGGAACAGTTCAACTGGCCCCCAGCCACTCTTAGCTTACCCACAATCTCCAAACTACCCGAATGGAAAACTGACACAGGTCCCCCAACTCTCAGTGAAGTTAAAAACGTCATAAGTAAATTGGGAAACGAGGGAAAGCAGCAGGGCCTGATATGTTGTCTACCGATATCTTTAAGGATGGTGGTCTAGTTTTAGCGTGCAGGTTGTCTGATATATTAGCCAAAGTCTGGGAACTAAACTCCATCCCATCTGACTGGTCTCGATCGCTGATTGTTCCAGTCTACAAAAAGGGACAGAAATCCTCTTGTGATAACCACAGAGGAATCAGTTTGACTAATATAGTATCTAAAATATTAGCCACTATAATCATCCGACGTTTAACTAACACTAGGGAACAACAGACTCGAGAAAACCAGGCTGGTTTCAGACCTGGCCGAGGTTGCATTGATCACATATTCACCCTGCGCCAGGTCCTCGAACACAGACATATGTACCAACGCCCAACTATAGTTGTATTTCTTGACTTAAAAGCAGCGTTCGACTCTGTAGACCGTGAAGTCTTGTGGCAATGTTTGTCATTAAAAGGCATGCCTCAAAAGTACATTAACCTTATAAAGGCTCTCTACTCGGTCACCACTGGTCGAGTCAGAGCATATGGCGAATTGTCACGAGAAACTTCATCCTCAAGTGGAGTCCGTCAGGGTTGCCCCTTATCCCCATTTTTATTTAATTTCATCATAGATGTACTGTTAGAAATCTCTCTCACTTCTTTTAAGTCCTCTGGGATTAATCTCCTTCCAGGAGGCTCTCTTGTCGACTTAGAATATGCAAATGATATAGTCATATTTGGTGAAGATGCACACAGCATTCAAGGTCTTTTGAACACCTTGAGTAACAATGCAGGCATATTTGGGATGCGCTTCTCCCCTCCCAAATGCAAAATGTTACTCCAGGACTGGTCTGCTTCTTCCCCAAAATTATTTATAGGGAGTGAAGTAATTGAATGCGTTGATCGCTTCACTTATCTCGGAAGTCTCATTACCCCTGGTGGGTCGGTGTCTGATGAAATCTCAGCGCGGATCCAGAAAGCTCGATTGGCATTTGCCAATCTACGCCACTTGTGGCGCAGACGAGATATCCGTGTCTCAACGAAAGGCCAGGTGTACTGCGCAGCAATCCGCGCCATCTTAACATATAGCTGCGAAACGTGGGCCATGAAAACTCAAGATATGCGTCGTCTCCAGATATTTGATCATAGGAATCTTCGGAACATCGCTCGTATACCATGGAATAACCGGACTTGTAATAGTGAGGTTAGACAAAAGGTTCTTGGGAAACACGGTAAATCAGTCGAAGAGGTCATTAACCTTCATCGACTGAGATGGCTAGGACATGTATTGCGCATGCCCGACCACCGTCTACCCCGTCGCGCCATGTTAGCTAGGGCTGAAGTAGGATGGAAGAAGGTTAGGGGCGGCCAAACCAAAACATGGCATCAGTCCATGAAGTCCTTGACTACTGGTCTAAGCCATGTAGGTAGATGTAGACTACCTGGTTGGGGTCCGCGTGATGATCGCAACAAATGGCTGGAGACACTAGGTGATATGGCTCAGAATCAATCACAGTGGCGCAAGTGTATTCACTCTCTAACCCCATCTAAATCTTGAATTCTATTGTTATTTTCTGCATATCTTTACTTTACTCTTCTGTCTTGTATTCTGTCTATACGTTACCTCAATATTCTCGTAGTGCTAGTGTGGTATGGCAACTTGAACCTACAGGCGTTTGTGCCCGGTTCTACGTTGCTGATGATGATGAATGAGCTTATGGGTTCCTACGTGTTGGTAGAACTTTGCACGCTGTTATAACTCAACTCCAAGTACTAAAATCAAAATATCAACCTACATACTCTGCAACAAAGCTTATACTATGTACCCCAATAACCTTTAACCTAGTCCTCCATTCCACCTATTAAGAAAAAAGCAAATCAAGTGTTTATTTCTTGCCAATTAGACCTGAAAGCATTCGTCTTAATGTTTTACAATAAGGAATATAATCTTAGAAAGAGAAAGGGTGAGTTAAGCATAATTGTTAGTGTCTCAATTGCAAAATCCAAAATAATAGGTAGTGTGAAATTCTCTAAAACTAGTTACAAACATACCTAGAATAGGTACACGACATAAGAATTCTTGATACATTTTACGACGACGAATAGTGCTACCCATTAATATTCTTCTATAAGAATCCCGATCAATACCCCACAATTTAACTTCTGTTTTTGCTTTAATCGTAGCTGCTCTAGGTGTACCATAGATGAGAGCTAGTTCACCGAAACTACCTCCTTCTCCAATTGTACTGCTATGCTCGTTATTTAGAAAGATCTGTTTAAAAAAGCAAAATAATTAGAAAACATTCCAGAAACATATAAAATGATTCATCATGGAATAAATTAACATTGTAAACTTAAGTGGCGGGAGAACATTGAAACATGGACGGATTTAAGTGATTGAAATCAATATTATTGCTCCTGGTAAGATAAACTAGTGTCCTCCATGATCTGAGCTATCTTGGAGAATTCGAATTTGACTACATACATAACAGTATATACTATTGGGAAGGTGCCGTTAATGTTTACGTGGAAAACTAGTGGATTCCAAAAAACACTAAAAGTATTTAACACTAATAAAATCACAGCACAATAAAGAATAAAGAAAGACAATGGAAACAAAAACTTTGTTCAGGCCAACATGTACTTTAGTGAGAGGAACAGAAGTAGATAAGGAGCATTTTATATAACATTGTTTTGAATGTAATCGGTTAAGCTTTAAGTTGAGACATTTAAGCTCCACGACCGCATTCTCAGCCTTAATAGGATTTCTAAATTTAATAAAGGATATTTAACTACCACCTAAGGGCAAATTAAGTTCACTTCACGACTAACGATATAGGGATATACCTGCATGGCGAGTTTACAGACTAGCCGTCGAAGCTTCCATCACTTTACACTTGGACCTTAATGAGTTTACGTCAGTCAGGTGAGGTTAGAAAACATGTTCAACACCATGGTATTCTGAACATATGGTTTAAGTAGGCTACAGACCTTATTAACAGATCCGATGGATTTATTATAGAAATTTGAAGTTAGAATCCGCAAATCACTAAGTAATTTTGATCACTTGAACAGAATTTTATATTTTGCTGTTCTGCATTTACTTTCAATCCATCATATAAAACAATTGAGCTGTCAGATCTCTGTTTAATCAAATCGTAGTTTCCCTAACTGGAAACTCAAAACGCATACTCATACAAAACCAGCGTAAATTGGATTCGGATTTAAAAATGAAGTTTAACTGTGCAACCGGTAATCAAATACTACACGTGGACTATTATTTTTATGATAGTTTCATTTTACAGCACATTAACAACCTATCAAACAGAAATTCATTTTCGATTACGCCTTATTACAGTACATTCTGTTGGCATAATAGTTTACTGCAGATTCCTTTTGGTTAAAGTGATCAGAGAAATCCGTATCGCTCTGGGTAGTTTGTTCGATTTTATTATAATCCATTAAAAGACCTATTTTTTTAATAGATGACTTACGTTACACTAACGCCTACCTCGAAACAAGAAGTTGGCTAGCGTGGTGGTTTGGAGTAAGGGTAGGAGTAAACAAACCGAAACACAATACCAGTTGGTAGGTACAGACAGTCTAGTTGGAGTAGATGAGATTATGACTAATAGTTGAAGACAAATGAGTTGAATGGACCTGAAATTGACCACAATAGTACAGTAGCACTAAATCTTTGTTTACCCTTAAGTTCAGAGTTTCAAAACCACTTCATACATTTTATTCCTAAAATGTATTCATTTTACAATTATCTTCCTTATCTATGATCTATTTTACTACTGCTCATAATACTAACATTACTATTACCTTTATTATTCTGATATTTATCTGCATAATTTTACTTCACTATGCCTATGCAGAAACTTGGATCGATTCACATATGTGCCAGGTTTTACGTTGCTTATGACTGACTAAACTGTTAGCTCCAATTTAAGCGTACAAATCTCTGCTCCCTTTGTCAGATTATGTCAAATTAAATGTCTCCTTGAATAATTATTAATTGTAATTGAGTGATGTGGAGATTATTGGATTTAGTATCACCAATTGATCTGGGTTATAAAACCACTGAAAACCAGGAAGCACTGGATACCTGTTTCGTCCTGAAGCAAAGAAAACATTACTTAACGTATTACTTCTTTACAATGAATCATACTACCTATTACCACTCAATTTGTATGCATAACTGATTTGTGCATACATTTATCTAAAGTATTTCTCAACCAAAGTTGTATTTGAGCTTTATAGAGTAAAATTTATTCAAATCGCCCTATTAATTTTTAGAGTCGCATAACTTACGGTCCACAACTCAACAAAGCAGTAACATTAATAACGCACTAAGTCGCAATTCGAGTACTGTATAAACACGACTCACTTGGCATCAACATTATTACAATCTAAGGATGCAATGAAATATTGTTAAATAAAAACATAGAATTAGTCTGTAACCTTGAAAGTTACTTTGACTGTTCGGAAAACACCATTATGTTTGTGTATCTTATCCGAAGTTTTTTTAGAATTCTGATAAGGCTACTTGTTCTTCACACAACTGGACACCCCTTCCCAATTATACCAAAAGGAAACTCATTAGAAGTTTTGATATATTCCAGTGAATACAAATTACTGTACTTGTTACCACAAGCTAAACTATAGGACAACTATAGTCAGAGAATCGAGAACAACATAGAGAACATACATAATAGTATTCTCACAATGATTTGATTTAGACGAAACTGTTGAAGCTTAAATCACAAACATCCCAATCAACCTTCATATACAAACTTCAGCCCACCTGACATTAAAATCATATGGGTAAGACAGTAAACATATTATCAGAATGGACCTACCTTGCGATTACATAATGTTGTAATAAGTGAATTTACTTCAAAAGTTTTAATCTATTCGAGATGTACAGTGACACACTCCCAAGATATGATATAGTTGGAAGATAAAGCCATTGACTACTTTAGTATAAGTCGAAACGAATAGTAATGTTAGTGGAATATTTTCTATACAAACTTGATTCAAATTAAGTTATCACCACTCATTATTAACAAGGAATGATAACACAATTCATAAAGATAATGAACTATATTTGCTAAGTAGTAGTATTAATGAGAAACAATTAAATTATAAAAACTAACAGCTCGAACTTACATCAACTTCACCCAGATCGATAATGTAGAAATTATCACCTTCATCACCTTGCTGAATAATCACATCCCCTGGATTGCGATGTACGGGGAACATGGCATCAAATATGTCACTAAATAAATGTAAAGCCAGATTAAAACAATGTCGGTAAAATGAAACGTGACAAAACAAAAGACTAGGTAAATTTGAATGGACAGAGTATTCAGTCTCTCAGTTCATTTATATTCTCCATATGCAAATGAAGCATGATTATCTTAAGTATGCATAGCCGTAGACAGTAATCTGCATACAGATGTATCAGGGAATAAAACAAGATTTCATTCTATGGTGTAGCCGTGCTTTAAGAGATTAGATTAAGTCCGTGGGTATAAATTTCTAACATCGTTTTACCTACTTAAGTAAGAATAGTCCGGTATCATTTTCAATTCACAACGTTCATAATATAAATATGTACTTAGTTTCACTGAAAAGTTTGATACACAATTGACAGACGATTATGTGAGAGCACGTTGTGCAAATGTGACAGAGAAACTAAACGAAATAAGATACATCACTGTAGACAAGTGAAATGGTACTCACTGTTCACGAATATTTACTGATTTCACTCTACAGTTTCACAAAATGTCAGCCGAACAACTGGTATTGCCCAGTGTTATTTTATACTAAAAGTAGGTCAAAAATAACTTTTCTACCGCAAACAGACACCTCATGGTTATCTTATTTCCCAAGAACTATTGAAATTCTAGTGTATGAATAACGTTAAAATTACCATGAAATGTGTGATACGAGATAACAACAAAAATAATGTTCATAAAGATGAACTATTTTTAAGTATTCTTCAGACGATTTAGTAGTAATGTAGTAATGGGAATCTTCTATTTTCAGGTAAGTCTGAATGTTCGAATGTCCTGATTTTAACTACTGAAGTAGCTGTCAGTGTTGAATTTGTAATGAACAAAATGTATTGACATTTAGAACTGCTCGCTTCCCTATATTTGTCGGTGTTGGAATATATCAACAAATATTTCTTGTTCAGAACAGTTTTATGTATACCTTCGAATATATTTCCTATTTGATTTTTCAGACGTAGTTGTGCTTGTGACTTACAGTTATACAGACAGTTACAACGTATGACTTGGTACATGCATACATCGGTTCAAGTTGCCAGGCCTTGATTAGCAGATAGAGATTAAATTGTCGGACCAAATCCTAGAGCAGGGGAGGTAGTAACAGAGTTAATATTAATGAAAAGGAATAGAGATCTGAGATGAGATTTAAGAAAATATGATACAATAAAGAGAAAATTTTGATCAGTCCAGAAACTTAAAAATTGGACGAAGACAAGGAGTGGATGCACCTGCGCCATTGCCAATGATTTTGAGCCATATCACCCAAAGTCTCTAACCATTTATTACGAGCGTCACGTGGACCCCAACCAGATAGTCTGCACCTATTAACATGGATCAGCCCAATTGTCAATGACTTCATGGACTGGTGCCACGTTTTGGTTTAGCAGCCCCTAGCTTTCTTCCACTCTGCTCCTACACCAGACAGCATTGCTCGTCGAGGTAGACGGTGGTCAGGCATACGTAACACATGTCCTAACCACCTCAGCTGATGAAGATTTACTACTTCATCAATAGACTTACCGTATCTACCTAGTACTCTATTCCTAACCCACGTATTGCTTACTCGGTGGTCCCAGGAAACACGAGTAATGCTTCGAAGACATCTACGATCGAGTATCAGGAGCCTACGAATATCCTCTATCCTTAATGACCATGTTTCACATCCATAAAGTAAAACGGATCGAACCACTGCGCAGTAAACGCGTCCTTTGGTCAGTAGTCGGATGTCTCGCCTACGCCACAGATGACGCAAATTCCCAAAATCCAATCGGGCCTTATGTATACGCACAGAGATTTCAGCAGACACCAGACCGCAAGGACTGATGAAGCTTCCAAGATAAGTGAAGCGGTCAACACATTCAACTGCCTCAGGTTCTATCACCAACTTTGGTAACGAATCAAGCCAATCCTGAAGTGACATTTTGCATTTGGATGAAGAGAATCGCATCCCAAACATCCTCGCCATTATCTGTTCGTTGGGCCTCGACACCATAGGATCCACCTAGGTGCCTTTCGGTTTCGTCTAATCTATCTACTTGGGCATTAAAGTCACCAGCCATAATTACTACATCAGTACGCTTAGCTTTTCGAAGGAGGTCGGAAAGCTTTCTGTAAAATCCACCTTTTAATTCATTTGAGCTGCAATCAGTGGGAGCGTAGGCAGAGATAACAAAGAGGCAACCGCGTGTGTCCCTATCTTTCCGAGTTCTTACCGTCCCCGTTTAGACGGACAGCGCATAAGCGACTGTCTATGGGAATCCAGTCAAGGAGAGCCTGTTCAGCTTTTGAACTTAGTGCTATACCTACACCAGCAAGGCCTCGAGTAGTAACGGTGGGATCTTCGGAAACACGAAGGGTGAACCTGACCGGTTCTTTTTTTTCACAAGGTGAGGTCAGGTGAATGATTGTACTTGGATCCTGTATACGCGTTTCAGAGACACAGCAGACATCGATGGAATGAGAATTAAGGGTCATGGCTAGGGAGGCCTGTTGTCCTGTTTGGCCTAAGGTTCGAACGTTAAAAGCTCCGATATGTAGTTTAGTGCGAGGTTTCAGGAGACCAGGAATAACGTTTTGTGAACTCAAACCATTAGCATTAGAGGTGTGAGGTGATAAGGTTAGGCTCGTCGGGTTAATCGTGGGAATAAGGGAGTTATTGAGAGTTGATGGTGGGATTTGACCTCGAAAAAGATGATCTCGTCTGCTGTTAGAGGTATAAGGGCGGTTGTCACTTTCTGGCTGCCAACATCATGGAAGGATATTACTTCCTTAGGTACCTGAAAAGGAAACTGGATTAGTATTGGTAATAGTGACCCGAGAGCGTATTCGCAGAGCCTAAGGGGCAACTGCTTGAGGCCTATCACGCACGACCTTGTTATAAGAAGTTTACAAAATGTTCTTTAGAAGGCCTTACTATCGGAGACGGAGTAAGGTGGAGTAAAGTGAGATGTGACATTTCTAGGGTCGACCCTTTCTAACCCATTTCTTCCGTTAAGGCAGCATCGCTGCAGATGCTGGTTATCTGAAGGAGACACCTTACTGATGTCATACCACGCCACAGTCAGCAGTACTACTTCCGCCTCAGAACTTAGGTAGCTGCCTTTAGTCTTATCGCTCTCCAACAGACCTGCTTGGCATGGTAGGACCTAGAGGAACATGTGTTCCAGCCAATATAATTCGGTTGGATCATCATGATAGGCAAGCCTGACCAGCACGTCAAAGTATCAGCTACGGTCGGGACTTAAAGTTACACCCATATATTTAATGATTTTCACTTTTGTTAGACGAAGTATATTTCCCACCTACTCCTTACAAGAAAGTAGCACAGGTGTACAACAATAACTGATTTCCTCGTTAGTTGAATGAGCTTGCATATATTGTGATTCTATGTATGTACCAAAGTTAACCTGAATTTCATATTTAGAAGTTGAATTTAATCAGTTTTGTTTAAACTGTTTTCTTACGTAATAATTTATTCATGTTGCGTGGCTTTGATGCTAGCGTTCTTAGAGCCTACCGTAACGTCAGTGCATGAAATTTGAATGACTCTCATAGTGGCATAAATATATAGAACGGGACTTGAAACTTCTACTTTAGCATACACAATAAATTTTCATGACCCATATTGAGTGAAACCAAGAAAAGTTATAAGGTATTTCCCAAAACACCGTGGTATACTTATCGTTTAGGAGATAAATAATAAATTAACTTCAAGTAAACAGTGATTTCTTAAGAAAAAGCGTCTGAAGAACACCGGAAACGGGTTAATCTCAGTTCTATTCGCCGCTTAAAATTGCATAAACAAAGATGAGCAAGAATCCTAAGTTGGAATTATTAGATGACTTGGTTTAACTACAGTTGAACGCGAATTTCACACCACTTTAAGACTATATATTGGTTTGTAGCTTCATCGTTTTGTATCTTCTCTTCAAACTCTCCGTTTTATGGAGTATTTAGTGGCATGGCATCAACTGAAGTGATTCTATGATATTCCACAAACGACTCTATTAATCAATATAATCAATCAAGATTACCAAGTGGTAATACAAAATAAGTACTTAACTTAATCCTCCAACAACAACAAAATAAATTAAGTACAAGGATGGATTAAAAGCTACTTTAGTACTCTAACACATAACGTATACTTATCGAGTAAACGAGAGCTTTTAGTTTTTGCAGTAAAACATATTGCTTAAAAAAATAGATTGTAAACAACTAAGTTAATACAATTTCGGTCGTCATGAAATACAAACTAAGTTGAGAATCACATACCTCCTTTCTGCTTCATCTAAATGAGAAAACAGGACATTTTTAGCGATAGCCTTTGAAAGAGCTGTCATTGTTTTATAGTCCTTTGGTACAACCTTTTTTAAAAAAATAACGACGTATGTGTCATTAGCAAAGATGAATCTGAAGGCATAAAAACTAACGTGGGATCGAAAGAATCCAACTACATGAACTCATAAAGCAGAGAAATTACCACAGTAAGAAAAGCGTACAATAGCCACCTCATATTGCACTAATGGAAATGTGAATAAATGTTCTAACTCCTCAACAATAGAAAAATTGTTCCGAACACTAATTACAACAAATTTAACATCTGACATAATGACACTGACCTTTATATTGTGACTGAGATATAATTTAATATGATTACTAAGATGAATTTATTCCAGTTTAGTTTTTTTTAAAACTAGGATTGGTGAAAGAATTGGTCGCTGAATTTTATCCTATTCTAAACTTACTACTTAAGATTTTATGAAGGTGAAGCATACGTGTCTATTACAAAAAGGTTTTTTTTAACCTCAATAATGAGGATAACACTAAGTTTCTGTGATGAAAATGTGAACGGTTTAAGAGTCTTATTAAAGTCATTTCTAAATCCATTTTAGTAAATAAAGATAGTCAAAGTACAGAGGATAGAATACTACACAAAATAATTCGTGAGTCACGGTAATAAACAGTGAGATTAGTGAATGATGACGAAAATCTGATGAGTAAACCCGTAAACTATGAAACAGAGTACGAATGAGCTACATAACAGCTATATAAAAACCCTATTCTTATCTAACCATGATATATAGCTCAGAGAACCCTTTAGGAGAGTAATGCTAAGACTCATGAAGACTTATAATGCTGCATATTCGGATGATATTGCCTGTTATTTATATAATCATTAAGTGGTGTATTAATTAGATTTTAAGTGTAATCATCTGCATACACAAATGAAAGACCAGTTTGCTTAGGTCTGTTATATACTGCAAGAAATCACATCACATACAAGTTTGGTAGATTTGAAATGCATCTGTAAAATTGGTTTAGGTTTAATCTGAGGTTAATTGTTGAAGCTGGATCTCGTGTTTTGCTAATGCTCCATAAGGTTTGACTGGGGTTATGCTTTAGTGATTGAAGCATTTTTAACCATCGAGTTTCATTTTAGAACCCAAGTTAACTTACTTTGTCTTAGGTAGCCGGATCGACTAAATAAATAACATTATGGATTGATCAATATACTGATTGTCGTTCCTGATACTGAAGACAGAAGGCCATAGATTATCGACAAACGACTAAAGTTGATTTCAAAGAATGCTCACTTCTAGCGAGATTTAGCGGGAATTCACCTTATTTGAATGATTGACTTAGTGAATGTTAATACAATCATATCTAGTATGTTGCTCATTTAGTTAGTTGCATAAAATCTAAAATGTACATATACGTGGACTGTGTAAAACCCTTCGTAAAAGCTTAGCAAAAGAATAAACTAAATAAAATTCTATATCTTTTCCTTGAAACGTAGTAAGTATATACCGAATGCAACTTTGTATCACCTCATAGAAATGTATATTAATATATTTTAAAAACTTATATAAAACAACCAACAAATGATGACACTCTATTCTTACGCATTGATGTTAAATCTTAGAGAGAAGGTTGCAAATGCAAATAATTACCTTCTTAACATAAGATGCAGCATCTTCTTCTGTATAAACTTCACCACTAACTGCTCCTCTTCGAGATCGACGTCTAGTCAAATTAACACCGGAGGGCGATGCAGCCATTAATCCTCTCATTCCCACATCATTCACTCCATCATAACTACTTTCATCCTCGTTTAAATTATTGAGTTCGTAATTACTATAAACTTTTAAATCTGTTTCCGTTAAATTTTTTTCAATATTGTTTGGAATGGGATTATCTGCATCAGAAGAGTATCGATAGCTAATCGCTTCTGAAGACTGACCACATTTCTGAGAGTTTACAGAGGGGATGTGGATGCTCAAACAACAACCTGCATGACCCTTATCCTCATGTTCTAAGGGATTTCCAGGGGTATTTGGAGTAGTGAATGCGTGAAAATTCTCATTACATTTTAAATTTTGTTTATGCAAACTGAGCCTCGTTTTGTGACTGGTTGATGTATCAGTAAATTTATCATTAGAAGCCTGGAAAAATATATGAGAAAAATGTACTAAATTACTTATGGGCAATTATAATTTGACGCTGACCAATTGAAGACAAACTGTTTTACTATCTTAATGAGTAAATTGTACCAGTTATCTGGGATTTAGTGTTAAGAATCACCACGATGCATTTGGATATTTCGTCACGTGTGAGTTGTGCCTTTGAGACATGTAAGATAGGATACTTGCGTATACGAATGTTTTCAACAGTGAATGAGTGCCACATAGTTATCTTAAAAGAAAACTACCTGTCATAGTCACTCCAAGTGTTAAAAAAGCATGAAAAATGACTAGGCATTTACGCAGTATTATTTAGTTTAGCGACATTAAATATATCAAAGATAAATTTAGTGCTGGACTATTATCTTTTTGACCCTTTATGGTTATTGGCTCTTAAAAATAAACTCCTTCAATAATGCTCACAGATGACCTTTCAAATTTAGCGGATATTTCAGGATACCTAAGTAACCATGATAGATTCAAAAATGTATTTGAACAGCAATACAAAGACAGTCAGCCAGTTACAGCGTGGAACTTGGTACATGCGTACATCAGTTCCATGCCCCAGTTAGAAAATAGAGACTAAATTGACGGACCAAATACCAGAGTAAGGTAGATAGTAACATAGTATTAATAGAGAGAATAGGAGATTAAAGATAAGACTTAAGAAGATATAAATCAGTAGAACGAAAATTACGAGAGATTCAGAAGCTTAGAATCTGGGGATAAGAAATAGGTACATCTGCGCCATCGCGAGCGATTTTAGGCCATGCCACCCAAAGTTTCTAACCATTGGTTATGATCTTCACGCGGCCTTCAACCAGATAGTTCACACTTATTAACATGGCTCAGCCCAACTGTCAGTGACTTCATGGACTAGTGTTACGTTTTGGTTTGGCCACCTCTGGCTTTCTTCCAGCCTACTCCTACACCAGATAGCATTGCTCGTCGAGGTAGACAGTAGTTAGGCATATGTGACACGTCCTAACCACCTCAGCTGATGAAGGTTTACTACTTTATCAATAAATTAACCATATTTACCTAGTACTCTATTCCCAACCCATGTATTGCTTACTCGGCAGTCCCAGAAAAAAACGAGGGATGCTTCAAAGACATCTACAGACAGACAGTTACAACGTAGAACTTGGTACATGCGTACGTCAGTTCAAGTTGCCATGCCTCAATTAGCAGATAGAGATTAAATTGTCGAAACAAATTCCAGAGTGGGGAAGGTAGTCGCAGAGTTAGTATTCATGGAAGGGAATAGAGACCGAGAACATTTAAGAAAATATGATTCAGTAAAGAGAAAATTATGATAAGTTCAGAAGCTTAGAATTTGGAGGAAGACAGGGAATGGATGCACCTACGCCATTGCCAACGATTTTGAGCCATATCACCCAAAGTCTCTAACCATTTATTGCGAGCGTCACGTGGACCCCAACCAGGTAGTCTGCACCTATTAACATGGATCAGCCCAATTGTCAATGACTTCATGGACTGGTGCCACGTTTTGGTTTAGCAGCCCCTAGCTTTCTTCCACTCTGCTCCTACACCAGACAGCATTGCTCGTCGAGGTAGACGGTGGTCAGGCATACGTAACACATGTCCTAACCACCTCAGCTGATGAAGATTTACTACTTCATCAATAGACTTACCGTATCTACCTAGTACTCTATTCCTAACCCACGTATTGCTTACTCGGTGGTCCCAGGAAACACGAGTAATGCTTCGAAGACATCTACGATCGAGTATCAGGAGCCTACGAATATCCTCTATCCTTAATGACCATGTTTCACATCCATAAAGTAAAACGGATCGAACCACTGCGCAGTAAACGCGTCCTTTGGTCAGTAGTCGGATGTCTCGCCTACGCCACAGATGACGCAAATTCCCAAAATCCAATCGGGCCTTATGTATACGCACAGAGATTTCAGCAGACACCAGACCGCAAGGACTGATGAAGCTTCCAAGATAAGTGAAGCGGTCAACACATTCAACTGCCTCAGGCTCTATCACCAACTTTGGTAACGAATCAAGCCAATCCTGAAGTGACATTTTGCATTTGGATGAAGAGAATCGCATCCCAAACATCCTCGCCATTATCTGTTCGTTGGGCCTCGACGCCATAGGATCCACCTAGGTGCCTTTCGGTTTCGTCTAATCTATCTACTTGGGCATTAAAGTCACCAGCCATAATTACTACATCAGTACGCTTAGCTTTTCGAAGGAGGTCGGAAAGCTTTCTGTAAAATCCACCTTTTAATTCATTTGAGCTGCAATCAGTGGGAGCGTAGGCAGAGATAACAAAGAGGCAACCGCGTGTGTCCCTATCTTTCCGAGTTCTTACCGTCCCCGTTTAGACGGACAGCGCATAAGCGACTGTCTATGGGAATCCAGTCAAGGAGAGCCTGTTCAGCTTTTGAACTTAGTGCTATACCTACACCAGCAAGGCCTCGAGTAGTAACGGTGGGATCTTCGGAAACACGAAGGGTGAACCTGACCGGTTCTTTTTTTTCACAAGGTGAGGTCAGGTGAATGATTGTACTTGGATCCTGTATACGCGTTTCAGAGACACAGCAGACATCGATGGAATGAGAATTAAGGGTCATGGCTAGGGAGGCCTGTTGTCCTGTTTGGCCTAAGGTTCGAACGTTAAAAGCTTCGATATGTAGTTTAGTGCGAGGTTTCAGGAGACCAGGAATAACGTTTTGTGAACTCAAACCATTAGCATTAGAGGCATGAGATGATAAGGTTAGGCTCGTCGGGTTAATCGTGGGAATAAGGGAGTTAGTGAGAGTTGATGGTGGGATTTGACCTCGAGCAAAATGACCCCTTGTGCTGTTAGAGGTATGAGGGCGGTTATCACTTCCCGGTTGCCCACACCGTGGAAGGGTCATTCTTGAGGAACCTGAAAGAGAAAGAGGATTTGGGGATGTCGTGATGACCTGAGAGTGTGACCGCAGTGTCCAGGGGACAGCTGTTTGAGGTCGGTCGAGTACATTAATTGTTGCTCCGATTGTCAGAAGGTGGGGCATCGGCCTCATGGCTTCGGAAGGAACTCGGCTTTTACCATGAAGCGTCATATTGGTCCTTCCAATTCCCAGGGCAGAGTTAGAATAGTTATATAGGTTTTTAACATCTACAGGCAAATGCCAGAAGCCAACGAGTATCTTCTATGCTTAATGGCCATGCTTCATATCTGTAAAGTAAAGAGGATCGAACTACTGCACAGTAAACGCAGCCTTTGATCAATAGACAGCAGTCTCGCCTATGCCACAAGTGACGCAACTCGGCAAGATCAATACGAGCCGAGATTCCATCAAACACCAGACAATCAGGACTGATGAGACAACCAATATGAGTGAAGTGATCAGCATATTCAACTACTTCACTCCACAGAAGTAATTTCGGTGCTTAAGCAAGCAAATTCTGAAGCAGCATTTTGCATTTGGATAGGGAGAATCGCATTACAGGCATGCTTACATTGATGTTTGAGGTAACCAATAGAATTTGCATTTTATCAGCAATACAAAGTAGTTATGAACACTTCGGGACAGACCTTTGCGAAGCGAGAGCAGAAAATAGGTTCTCAAAGTAATTCATTACCGTCACCACTATTTGCTCTTTCACTGAGCAGAACTGCTTGAAGATATCTATCAACGCTCTGTTAGGTCCGTTAAATCACCTAATATCTGTACTGAACAAAATGAATGCCAAAGTAGAAGTAAAATCAGTGACTGCAAAAACTAGACATAAAGAATATGATACGAGAACTTAAAAGATTCGAAGAGTGAAAAGCACAGATGAGTTTGAAACTCAGGACTTAATATAAAGTAGAGTGAATGCATCTGCAGTAATGTGGCTGGTCTACAAATATATCGAAGGCCTCCAATCATTGGATACGAATATTGTGAGTACCGAAGCAAGAGCTGGTGATACCACTCAAATACAAAGCTAGCACATCAATATTTATACGAAGGATACAACAACCAAACGATTTAAAATGAGCGGATTTGTTAGGTTGAAATATTAAACTAAGTGGGAGCAGCTGTTCTTTGATCAGTAAAACCAATAACGAGTGTACACAGAATACTTCGTGTAAATACACCAGGGTGAAAACTGAATCCAACAGAATCAAAAAGTATACAAGTAGCAGAAAATTTAATGAAACCGGCGACGTGGAAATAATTTCGGACTATCCCGAAACTTCTCAGCGGCACCCACTCAAGCTCATAAAATAGACGCACAGCTAGCAAGTGGCAACAAGTATTGCAATATAGCAACTAAGCTAACTGGAAATGATACAATATTTCAATTAACAACTAAGTTGAGTTGTGCAACTAGTTATTTGTGCAACCAACCTAGTATTCAGGGTAATCATCTTCAAAACATAAAGTTTGTTGAAGCAGGCTGCATGTGGCGAAATAAGAACTTAGGATCGTTACACATTTTAATGACTCACTTCTAGCTCCACAAAGTACTCACGAAGAAATGAGACTGGATTACTAGGACGATATAGGCATAAATTCACGATGCAGTCCCTGAGAAGTTTCTGTACGTTATACTGTCTCACATAATCTTCAACTTCTCGCATAAATGACTCATTCTCCATAATTCCCAAAATCTTAAAACCACCGGCCAGACTCGTATTAACCGCCTTGTCAGTAATCACTTCAGGTTTCAATAATAAGCATAGTAGGTGGGATGCACTGTGTCAATCTTTTTAGTACCAGTTCCAGTGTAGATCCAGCTTTTCCTTAAGAAAATCCTCCGAATGGCTTGATATAACCTGTTTGTGCAGAAATTTCAACCTGATAATCACTTTATGCAATAAACAGAGTCCAACTCTAAGTTTGATTGATCTCTGCTTCTGGACGATTGCTAATGTTTAAGTTTTTGAACATTCATTGTATAAGCGGTTTGAACTTACTCTGTTAATCCTGATGTCGTCAGCTTCTGCAAATGACTAATGTGAGGCGCTCTGTCTAATGCCCCACTGGAATCAATGAATGTCGCTTTGTCTCAAATGGGCTGTTGTACTGAATTCTTTTTTGCTTAAGACTATCTGAGTGTTGAAGTCAGGTCAACACACGGGGCAAGGTTAGATTTGTGATTTTTGGACATATTCCTAGTTTTGGTCAAGAGTTCTTTTTTGGACTCATTGTTGGTCTGTGTGCTACACATGCTTTCGTTCGTAGGTACACAGTTCTGACAAGCTTAGAAATATGATTTTTACACTAAGCTGTCAACATTTACTTCCTCTAAACTAGCTTTTTCGTTTGTGAACGTTTAACACTAGTATTACGATATTTGATTTCTTAATTTTCTACGATCATTTAAGATCGGTGTTGATTGGCTTACATGGCTGTTCTTCGTGGACAATTTGAAAATCACTCAATCGCTGTGTCACTTATATGGCGTAACTCAGTTGGTCTGCTGTCCATGAAGTTTGTACAGAAATGGAAGTTAAAATATTCTATAAAACCACGGAGGTGTAGATAACGAGTTGTTTGCTATTTTTCTGTTCTTCACTTACACCCTTTATGAGCTTCCAATTTAAAGCTACACAATTACTATTATTTGATGAACTTACCCTTAATCATTCTTAAGAGCTTATTCAGAATGTTTCCCAAGGTAAACATTAGATGGTTTTAGTTGCTCGGCTCACTTCCAGTTAGATCGATTAGGTAGAATGTATATTTGTAACCCAAAGTAATTTCATTTTTGGACGTTACTGCCATATCTACTTAATACAATTATAATGCAAGTGATGTAAATTGTTTATAAATATATTATATAAATGTCACTTCATTTATTGAAATATTCTCTCACTGTCTTCAGAAGGCACTATTTAAAGGACTGGTGTCTTAAGTTTGTGTACAGATTTACATTATACATTCTCCTCATCTTAGTATCAAAATGTCTAATTGTGAATAGACGATAATATGTTATCAGCCAGTAAATCACTCTGTAGAAAATCGAGAAATATCTTTTCGAAGTCACGATTGGTTGTCAGATATGCGAATTAAAGCAAAACCGAGTTTATGGGCGCATAATATTTGCTAAAGAACGGAACACAATAATCTGTATAGATTCTTTGCCAAATAGCGGTTGATGCTAGCCATGGAGTTCAAGTTGAAGCATGATTCTTAGACTTATAATAATTGTCACAATTACTTGTTATACATTACATATCTAAATTCATCTCTGACCACCAGCATGTTAGTCTTACCAATGGTTTTATTTTTTGACACCCAAATGTTCACTTTGCAGACCCTCGAATACAGCTTTACCTAATCAAGGAGGGATAATAACACGACCATTCAGATACAAAATCCCTTCAGCTGTAGTATATAACTTTTCTCGTCAGGCAAAATTCGTAGGAAATCTGCTTTCCAAATCAGCATTCCATCATTTTCGTATGACTGATATTATTCATCCAAAATATTTACGTACTTCTGGAATCACGACAATGCTCACTGGTAAAGGTTGCACTAGCAAATAATTCAAAGAACCATCAACTTTATCATCTAATGTCTGCCGTGGTATACACTCCAAACGTTGAATATGTTGGGTAGCATAGTCATGAGCACTCAAAACAATACTCCATCGTTAAGCCATAGAAGCTAAGAAATCGGCTAAGCATTATTCTAGATGATAAATAAACTTTAAATGCTTCATGATCTGAGTAAAAATGAATTTCTTTCCAAAAAATACTTATGAAGACGCTTAACAGCCTAAAAGACAGTTAACGCCTTTCTCTGAATTCGAAAATAACCTGTTAGTAGCGGTAAGTTTCCGTGAGACACAGATCACTGGTCTACCTTCCTGCTCTAAAGCTGCGCCAACACCAGCAGTGCACCAGTAATAAGAACTCAGTGTATGCTAGGAGAATGGGTTCTTAAAACCCCATTAATAAACTTTCTGCGTAAGTTATTTGCTTAACACCCCCTCCCCTCCACGTAAATGAATTGGATGATAAAACCTTTAATACACCATTAGCCTTATACAAAAAATTCTGAATAAAACGTGAACAATATTGTAAAGCACTCTTTAAGAAACGTACTTCCGTAAGATTTTTTGAAGATGGTACAGTGATGAGTGGAGCTAACCGCTTTGAATCTAATCGAACCCGTCACCATGAACAAAGTATTCGAGTCACTCAGAATTAAACACACTGACGGATCGCCTTTTCGGATCTATAGTAGTGTTCTTCCCAACTAGACAACGTAATGAGTCTGCCAATTATCATCATGAGTTGCTTTATCATGACCATGAATAATAAGATAATATTCATGACCTTTCACACCTTCAAAACCCCCAACAGTACTATCCATCACTTCTTGAAAAATTGCCGTAGAATAACTAAGGCCAGGCGGAAACTCAATGTACTTGAACAAACTAAACGGAATGTTAATTGTTATCAACATTAATAAAGCTTTATGTAGTGGAATTTCAAAAAAAACATTATTTAGACCAACCTTAGAGATCATTTTAGAACCATGGAGGTGACTCTGAATGTCTTCAGTTTCAATAGTGGTGCATATTTATATTAACAAACATAAATATAAAATGATGGATGATCGCCACATA
This sequence comes from Schistosoma mekongi, assembly GCA_034768735.1. Taxonomy (NCBI): domain Eukaryota; kingdom Metazoa; phylum Platyhelminthes; class Trematoda; order Strigeidida; family Schistosomatidae; genus Schistosoma; species Schistosoma mekongi. Next base: position 22,190,954 of record CM068305.1, read on the forward strand.
TCCTAGGAGTGTTACCAACAGATTTTAAGGGTGTACCAATTGGAGTGTCCCAAATGGGAGCATGAATATACTCCATTATTCGTTTATAACTTTAATTATTTAGTGTTTGTTAACGATTTCTCTTAGGAATATAGGATCACTCAGCATTTTAGTTGTATAGGCTGGAATTTTATCCTGCCTTCACATTTACAACATGTGGAAATTAAATCTTTAAACAGTTTATCAGACGTATCTTTGAAAGTTAATAAGGACAGTTCCACTTTCAACAGTTTCATGTTTCTTAAACCAGGTATTGATGGTTCAGTTCCACTAACCAGAAACTCACAAGATATGTATTAGATTTTCCATCTGGAACATTCAAAGTACGGTACGTACAAGTAGAAAGTATGTGTCCAGTAATGCTCGATATAAAAATATCAGTGGGTCGTATAACCGTATAAACCTGTATTTCCTAAAAATTCTCAACCGAAATGTTGGATTCCGTACTTCCAGTGTCGATACTGAAATAATGGGATATACCGTCAGAAAAATATAGTCGCCTATGAATGTGTGAAACACTGTGTGATTCTGCAGTAAGGAAAATGATCTGACTTCTTTAGCAGCTTTATTGCGCTGATTAAATTCGGAACACTTTCTATAGCACGATGTGAAATGGATTGTCGACTGACATATTGATTTAATATGCCCAGTCTTTCCACAATTAAAACATTTAGTTTATCAAAATAAAACATAATTTACGTGAGTGGTGACTATATGACATACATTTGCCAAACCACAACTCACCTGCATCTGATGCTTTATCATGCCGCACTTTATTACCACCAGTATTCCCTTGTAAATTGAAACAAATTTCAACACATCGGGAATGTATGCGACCTTGATTGTGTAATTGGCTAGTATGACTAATCAATGTATTGGACATTTTAATGGATAATACATCTACTTAATCAATTGTCTCATAATTAATCCAGACTTCTCGGATCTTCTGAAATGAACAATAAGGAAGCCGAATGAGCTCTCGCTATAAGTATGGTATGTTAATACCAGCTACTAAACAATCTCTTAACTAAACATTAAATTGATTAGTGAATTTGCATCTAGCAACTTGCGTTTATAAATGAAGTATGATTTCATGAACTTTCTGATCACGTAAGCGTATCATTTTGTGAAGTTGATCCCTTTATCTCGCATTAAAGTTTGCAGATTGCATATAGACAAGCAGTAGATCTTTGGGGTTTTGTGTTTAACAGTTATATGGGCTTCAATTGCACCTGGCGTATGACCAAGTTATGTTTGTCGTATAACCAGAACAACTTCCACCGATTAAACTCACTTGTACGAATGAGAACAAATCAGAAGACAATGAACGATGGAGCAAATATTGCATTTGATTCTAAGTAGAGCATCAGTGGGATAGCAACGTCTAGGCTAGCTAACTAGAGAGATGCTTATCTTGTTGTGTCGTGTCGTGATTTGGCGGTGATGTGTGACCAACCGCCTTCAACCATCGTATCTGCTAAAACAAACATGGTCAGCACTAATAACGAGAACATATGTAACTATTTATTTTGGAGATTATTTGCTGCTGCAGGCTAATCAGGTGATCCCAAGTTTTCTAGTACATGATAAGCATGCTTTCCAACAAATATAAGAAAATGAGCAGTAATTTTATCATCTATAACGTTGCCTTGAGGCATACACCAGATTCTAAAACGCTCCATGTACCCCTTAATTAAGTGAGCACAGGAATTTATATCCAAGTAACCAGATCTGAACTCGATTGAAACACTAATATGATACTTCTTAGAATTTCGAATGTTAACAAGCTGACCAGATTAGGCACGAATCAAAAGACACTGAACACAAGTGAAGATGATATACATTTTTGGAATTTAATCACTGAACAATCGAAATTTACATTACTATTACTGTTTCATACAAACACCACACTACTACAATACATTGATAATATAAAATGCTCACTTTGAAATCCCCTTATTTTTTTTATTTTTGCTTAATCGCCCTCTCAATACCAACAAAGTGGTAAAAGTTTAATTGTGGAGCTTTCATAGTAATTTTGGTTAGCATTATTAGCGCTTGTTTCTTATGGAATTGAAAATTTCACTAACTCTACGAGTGTTATTAAGGTTTGTTAGGTGGGTATGTGTGTGATTGGTCGCTTTCATGGTTTTCACTATGTTCATTTGTCTTTGCATTTCTGTGAGCTCCCATGTTCATGGAGTTGAGTGATCTATAGCATATGAGTTAACAGAAGACATTTATGTCAATGTACAATCTATACAGAGTGACCTGAGACCCACTCTTTTAAGAAATTCCCTAATAACTTTAGTCACCTTTTAATCCAGAATTTAAATATTTCACTCAGCGGAATTCGTATTCGTACTTGTCTGTAATCCGTGACATCAATAAGGACATGTCATATCATTACACAGTGTGCGTAAATAAAATAGCAACCATTGTGTTAAATGTAGTGTTGGGCACAGTTGGTACAGTTTATTTTGTAGATGCCGTTGCATTTATTTTCCCTCGTTGTTATTTCTTCCGGTTTGTACAAAAAAGGAATGAATTATTTTAGTCGGTTTAAGAATGATATGGATACTTAAACTTTGTAATTCCTAAAGAAATTACGACCGATTGATATACTTTACGATAGTAATTCCAAGTACCATCGTAGATCTGGATAATCAATACGACTAGTAGATATGAGGTGTTTCTAATTGTTGTGAAGTCCGCGACACTCAATAAAGCAAGGACCAAGAAGAGTGTCACTGGTTGTAGGCTTTAATATTAGATACCACAACTTTATTTTCTCCTAACCATGGACACTTTTTAAGACGAATCTTATAAGAAGGTTTATTAGAAGTGGGCAGGAAGATCGTCCATACACTCGTTTACATCACAGCATTTGTCAGCTGAATAAACTTCACGAAAATCTGATCTGAATGATCGTCTGTGTATGCTGTACCTGGAGAATGAGCGACCGATCGCAATATGTGGAGAGCAGTAATCTCGATAGGACCAATCAGGATGCGCACACGTCTGCTCTGTTACTACTACTCCCGAAAGCTGGAATGAAGAACATCAGACAACTGAACCAACCACCGGACAGACAGGACCTGCTTCGCTCGTCCATTTATACACACAAAAAACGTACCATTCTGCACACCAATGGTGAAAATAACATTTATGCAAAACGGAGATAATAATGACTAGAAACTGAGGCTACAGAAACACAGTTAGTTGTTTGTAGTTCCTGAGTGACAAGTGAAAAAATACAGTTCAAGGGTTTAGTGGAAGGCTAGGGCGATGGGAACATGACAATAATAAAAATGAAATAATCGACTTGCACATACTCAAAATAAGTGAAATAGTCTTCTGAAAACATTCAGAATGTTAGTTACTCTTTTGAATTACTCTATATAACAGTGTAAAAATAATCTTGAGAGAGAATTTTAGACTGAAATAGTTCTTAAGTTAAACGAATATAACCACCATTAAATTATTATAAATGTTTAACAAATCACCTAGCATAGCAATGCACACCAACATCCAAGACTTTGAAAAAACATAGATTACGCAAGTACAGATCCATGGTTCACATTCAGTATAAAATTAACTTCAACTGCAACTAAATGAAAGAATCCCACGCACCTACGCAATTATGAAAACAATAGTGTAAAGCAACTTACAGATACATGGTTCAGATCATTAGTCATCCACTGAACTGTAATGAAGAAGC
>CM068305.1:22199213-22237959 GCA_034768735.1 Schistosoma mekongi
TTTTTCGGTGATAGTTGTTGGTTTTTCTTTCTACGTTCTTCCTTTCATTCGGTCATATTTTCTAATTTGTCTTAGTTGCGGACGAACTTTAAATAGCTTTTTTCCCTCTTTCATTGAAAAGGTCTGAAACAGGAGACGGTAGTGTTCCATTGAGTTAGATGTTTTATGCATCAGCATCAAGATTATTGATGCGATTTCGGTATTTCTCTAGCAATAATGTGCCATTCGTGCATACTTCTCGTAGATATGCGCGATAACGCGTTGAGCAGACCTGAAATGTGGATCGCCGAGAAGAGAAGTGCTTGACAAGTAACGATTTAGGATGATGTTAGTCCGTAACAGCGTTTATTAATATTTCGATGATTGTACAATTGCATTTACCTTCGATAATTTGATTCGGTTATTATCTTTGTACATATCATTACAAGGTTAACTTTTGATATTTCAAATAAATTGAGCCTTTGATAATTGTTTTATATATTGATATATATTTGTAAACTTCCAGGCGTAGAAATTACAATTTCCTGACCGTATTCGCGGCTTACTGCAGTCGCGCCTTCAGAGAAATGAATACATCAATAATCATCCTGTACTCCAATTAGGAGCATAGACCGCCCACCAGCATTTTCTCCAATCCAACTCTGTCCTGGGCTTTCCGTTCTAGCTCTTCCCAAGTGCTGTTCATTCTCTTCATGTCTGTTTCCAATTCCCGACGCAATGTTGTTCTTGGGCCTTCCTCTGTTTCTGTGGCCTTTAGGATTCCAAGTCATGCTTGTCTTGTGACACAATTTGATGGTTCCTCAGTGTGTGTCCAATCCATCTCCACGTCTTTTCCTAATTTCTTCCTCACTGGAAGTTGATTAGTTCTCTGCCACAACAGGTTGTTGTTGATGGTATCTGGCCAACAGATCCGAAGAATCCTACGCAGGCAGTTGTTTATAAATACTTGTAACTTCTGTAGGGGTACTTTTTGTAGTTCTCCAAGTTTTAGCTCCATACAACAGGACTGTCTTCACATTTGTGTTGAAAATTTTGACTTTTATATTGACTGACAGTTGGTTTGAGTTCCAGATGTTTTTCAGCTGTAAAAATGCTGCCCGTGGCCTTACCAATCCGCGCCTTCACATCCGAATCAGACCCTCCGTGTTTGTCGATGATGCTGCCCAAATATGTAAAGGTTTCAACGTCTTCCAGAATTTCTCCGTCAAGTGTAATTGGGTTAGAGTTTGTTGTTTTGTATCGGAGGATCTTGCTTTTCCCTTTGTGTATGTTGAGGCCTACTGCTGCTGAGGCTGCTGCTATATTGTTGGTCTTCTTCTGCATTTGATGTGTGTGAGAAAGAAGAGCTAGGTCATCTGCAAAGTCCAAGTCATCTAGTTTTCGTCGATGTTGTCCATTGTATTCCGAGAGTGCCTTCAGATGTGCAGTCTTCATGATCCAGTCGATGACCAGTAGGAAGAGGAAGGGCGAGAGTAAGCAGCCTTGTCTAACACCGGTCTTCACTTCGAATGAATCTGTGAGCTGACCTCCATGCACGATTTTACAATGTAGTCCGTCGTAAGAATTTCGTATGATGTTGACTATCTTCTCGGGTACGCCGTAATGTCGTAGAAGGCTCCATAATATTCTCCTATCCACGCTGTCGAATGCCTTTTCATAGTCGATGAAGTTGATGTAAAGTGGTGAATTCCATTCAATTGATTGTTCAACAATGAACCGTAGAGTGGCGATTTGATCGGTACATGAAATGAATAGCCGAATTTAATTAACAAAAGAATAAATTATAATATGACGCAAAAGCCATTGAACATCTATCCACAGGACCATATCTAATGATTGATTCAAAAAATCATTCAACGACAAAAAATAAAGTGAAATCGGAGACGGGTCAACTTCTGAAAGAATTGAAACCTTTCATTAGTACTTCTCTTTGGTTTACTTTATATCCTAAATCATGCACAACTTCTCGTTTCTATGGTTTACCAAAAATTCATAAATCTGGTGTCCCACTGAGACCAATAGTTGATTTCACCAACACTCCAACTTATGCGCTTGCTAGATATCTAAGCAACATTTTAAAACCGCTACAACAAAATTTACACAATGTTGTCAAAGACACATATGATTTCAAATCAAAAATATCAGATTTGATAATTGAAGATATTGAAACGATGGTAAGCTATGATGTTGTATCTTTATATACTAGTATTCCAATTGATATATGCCTAGAATTTATTAATGGATTACTAGAAAATGATCATACACTATCTAGCCAGTGTCCATTAAGTATCAGTTTAATCATGAAATCCCTAAGCCTATGCTTGAATTCAACCTTTTTCACGTTCAAAGGGATTCTCTACAAACAAACCAACGGAGTAGCAATGGGCTCCCCCTTTTCATCAATTGTAGCAAACCTTTTCATGACCTATATTGAATCTCACATTTTCAATAATGTCATTAGACCAAGGGTTTGGCTAAGATATGTTGATGACACTTTTGTCATCATCAAAAAGACTTTTCTAAGATCATTCTCAAAACGAATCAACAACCTATCTCAGAATATCAAATTCACTTTAGAAAGTGAAAATGAACACAATGAGTTACCATTTTTAGACTGCTTAGTTAAAAGAAATATCAATGGAACTCAATCTGAGAATTTACCGCAAGCCGACACATTCAAATCGATATATCGATTTCAACTCAGCACATCCATTCAGTGCAAAGATATCGCTGGCTCTAAACTTATTCAGAAGAGCCAGTAGACTCTTTACATCTGAAGACGACAAGAAATACGAATACAAAAATATAGTCAACATCCTACGGCTTAATAATTTTCCAATGAATATTATTAACAATTTGCAAAAACAAAACGACTTATTACTAAATAATAGTAAATTAGTCAAAACATCTGGATTGGTACAGCTGTTCTACCTTACCGTCAAGACACAACTGATGAATTACAAAGAATTCTAAAACAACACGGAATTCAAACTTTCTACAAAACTACCAACACTATTCGAAGTGCATTGGTTAAAATAAAGGACAAGATCCCTTTCACCTCAACACAGAATTGTGTCTACAGGCTAGGTTGTGTTGATTATGATGCCTTCTATATTGGAGAATCTTCACGAGAAATCAAAACTCGTGCCAAAGAACATGAAAGCTACACTAAACGACCTCCTAATAATCCTGTTGAACGTGAAAAATTACAAATTAAATCACCAATAGCAGTGCATGCTATCTATCACAACCATAAGATCGATATTGAAAATATCCGAATCATTCAAAAAGGTTTTTCCAATTACAAGGAAAGACGAATAGCTGAGGCGCTTCATATTTTGTGAAATCCAACTGCACTTAACAAAAGGGAAGGCCTTCTAATTCACCCAACATGGACTTTCTATCCAACTAGCCACAAATAGAGTACATCGAATTTCATACACATGAACATACATACAATTTATTTTCACATATTTTCCTCACATATCACACTAACATGTACATACATATCTCATCTCAAATCACCTTGACCTATATGACTTGACATCATAACACGATCAAACTCGCATTTTGATTGAACGGGTTTATTTTGTTTTGATTTGTTCCATTGTATTATTTATTCTTGTGTTAATTAAATTCGGCTATTCATTTCTCTGAAGAAGCGACTTGCAGTAAGCCGCGAAACGTCAGAAATTTTAATTTCTACTCATTGGAATTTTACAAATATATATCACTTATTATGATCGTGAACTAGTTGAGCTCGAGTGTCATTAGAGATATGAGGGCGGTTATCACTTCCCGGTTGCCTACACCATGGAAAAGTCATTCTTGAGAAATCTGAAAGAGAAAGTGGATTAGGGAAGGTCTTGATGACCTAAGAGTGTGACCGCAGTGCCCAGGGGACAGCTGTTTGAGGTCGGTCATCTATACTAATTGTTGCTCCGGTTGTCAGAAGAGACATCGGCCTCATGGCTTCCGAAGGAACTCAGCTTTCGCCATGAGGCGTCATATCAGGCCTTCCAACTGCCAGGGCAGAGTTTAAATCGTTATAGAGGTTTTTGTTGGTAAGTCGTTTTTTTAGCAAGGTAGATTAAAATAATACGTTTATTTTATCGACAATAAACAATCAGTATGGGAAACAATAGTAGGTACTTAAGAAATTTATGAGTACAACCTTCGTAATTAGAAATCCAAGATGCGAGTTCATACAGTACGAATTTACAGTATGCTACGGTATGCGACCATTAAAAAATTCATGTCTGGCTAATTTTGATCAAGCTCCTGAGAAAAAAAATGCGTTTTCTAATAAACTATCGGCTAGTATTGACGATCAATAAAAAAGAAAGCGAATGTTCTCAAAAACGCTAACTTCATAGAGGAGAAAATGATACCATTATAAGAAAAGGTTGGGGCTATGATCCACATCTTAAAAGCGATCATATTTTTACCTTGAACCACATTGATTAGGGAATATTTTACCCGCATAATAATTCTTTTCGGTTTTCCATTTACCATATACCCACTGTTCATCTGCATTATAAAAACGTAAGAACAATATGAAATAATTTCGAACACTTATGACAAAGATAACTTATGTTAATTTTGTCCATTATTAATATTCGATCTCACAATTTCAAATAAAATGAGAATCGGGTTGAATATTTATAATAATGAAGCTCATTGACATATGTCCAAAATACACGTTTCTAGTTCAATGGCGAAATACATAACATGGCAAAAGGCCAATCATAATTACTAATATACACAGTAATTTTAGGAACAGTATTTAATTGGCTGGAAACTTTGCCGATGATCAAACCAAAGATTTAAATACAACAAATCTATCATCATTAAATGTTACCAACTGAAAAGTACTCATCGACTTATTAACAGTACTTACATGATATCACAAGAACCAACATAGAAAACCTTAAGACTAAAGTATACCGAAAGCCAACCCACACTGAACAAAGCCTCAATTATATCAGCAATAACCTAATGACCCACAAACTGAACTGTGTAACAAACCTATTCAAAAAAGCGTTACAAAAAGCACGGCCACTACACGAAAGTATAAAAGGAAATAGCCAATTTGTATAGTTCGGAAGCACGTCTACCCTCGATTATCACGCAAGAAACATTTAAAAAGGCCATCATCCAATACACAATTAACAGAGAATACATGTATGTACTTTCAGTGATAACAGTTATAGATAAAAGTAATGGTTCATATCACTTTTTCTTCTTATTACAATCACTACTACTACTAACAACAGCACTATAATTTAGATTACAAAAAACGAGAGTGACACAATCTACTGTACATGAATATCTGCTAAATTAATGAGCCGCCTTAAATAATCCATGCTACCTAGAAGTAGAACAACCTTACTAAAAATCCAGAAAGTTAAAAGAATCAGTTCACATGAAATCTAACAGCTTAATGTTGTTTCCCAACCTCAGTGTTTAAGTTCTAACAATTGTAACTTTTTCAGATAACCAATAAACATTGATATAAACTTATTTTCAGTGATTAAACACTGCAAATTATCATTAAACCTTAAGACTTGACAAAATGAATCAAAATTGGAGCTATATGTTTAAAAATTACTCACAATTTGAAAATTACCTTGACAATAAGTTGGCATCACTCTCAGTGGAATATGCAAGATTATCTGCAATAAATTGTCACCACTTAAAAACTAGATTAATGCAAAAGTAACCCATATTACAAAATTTAAATACTAAAACAAAACGGGTAAGAAAAACCCAGACGTCCAAGAATTACCGAAGAATAGAAAAGAATACATACTTGTAGTTGAATTGCTTGGTGTAAGAGTATTATCTTCAGCTTCTATAAACGTGGATTTTGCCGTTGATGTTGTAGCAATGTCTGCGTCGGTTTCTTCAACAAACTGATTTGCTTCGTCGCTATAGGAAAATTTTCGGAAAAATTGTCAGGAATAAATTATGCTAATTTAATTATATCTGTATTGTTGTCGTTGAGTTCTTTGAACTAGTATAAATTCCTAAGCTACAAGTCTTCACATTTCAAAATACGTTAACAATACTAATCAGTTTAGTAGATTAAAATAGTGGAGAAGGGATAAGACTTGCTACAAATGGCTAAGATCTAAAAGCTGCATTGCAATATTTTCATTTATGATAGCTTTAAATGGTTCAAAATCAGCATAACTTGTTTTTAGTATGTCATAGAAGTGAGTAATGCATTACTTAATATTATAAGTCACGTTGAAAGTGATTAGAAGAATAAGTTCTCTGTCAAAACACTACAGACTAAAACAACTGTATGGTGAACTTGATATAACAGATTTACTAATACATACAAAATATCGTCTTTCTCACACAGAAATCCTTACTTTGAATAATGGACTTGTTCATTGGCTGTGTCCTCAGATGGCGTTTCACTTACTAAAGTCAATTGGGGAGGATGATTGAAACCTGTTACAATAATGACACAAAAAGAAGGTATAAACAAGTACCAAGTCACGAAAAACAAATGAGAGACGTTATATACTGTTGATGAGTTGATTATAATTTTGCATCTGACCAAATACAATCAGCTTATCAAAGGAACGAAATAAAATTATACTACATTATGATGACAGTTGTCACAAAATAATTATGTGCTTATGTCATGGGAAAACAGTAAACTTAAAATAAGTGAATATGTCGGATCATTTTCACATTGATAAAGTAGACAAATATAAAACATTGCACTAAAAACATGATCTGCAGCAGCAAAATGAGAAATGTATGACTAAATTGTTTCGTCATTAGATGCAATAGAGGTTGAGTAAAGAAGATAAAACATTAAAAAATAATAAATGCTAACAAGCTTAGCAGTTATTAATTAACTGGCAAAAAAATGAAATAATAAGCATTTCACTTCTCTTGAAAACCTACCATGTATTGATTTATTGTTTGAACCCAAAGATGAAGACAGTAAACTTGAACGGAATAAGTTAGACTTCAAAGATTTGTGTGCAGAGTTCGGTGTGACAGATGATTCACACTCCGATTTATCCCTTAGATCACGAATATGCTTAAAAATATAAGAAATACAAGAAAATTTCAAAATAATACTATCAATAATGGAGGGAGACAGTAAACAGTATATATATATATATATATATATATATATATATATATATATATATTCTTGTAAGTTCGTACCTTAAGCTTCCAACAATGGCCGTTATTGGGACCCACAAAATAAGTGCCATTAATACATTGCCTTGCACAAAAAATAATGTAATTAATTGGTGATATGTATAATTTCTGATTTCTGGAACGTAATCAAGTATAAGTAATGTTGCAATACCATATACATTTATCAACTAGAAGTATTAACCAACTGCTAAATTTTAGTCAGGGTTAGTGTATTCACTCTAAAGGACGAATTCTGTAAATTTGAACTAATTTCACGTGATAAATCAACCGATGGGAGCCAACCTTCATTGTTATCTCACTTAAATACGCTATTTTTAAGTGGTCCACGACTATTTCCAAGGTGAGTGTGAACCCACGTATACGATTACATACAAACAGAAATACCCAAGATTAGACAAATGACCACTCTCCTATTCCCACGAGAATACATAACAATAAGGAAATCAAATTCAGCCAACACATGTCAAGTCCTATGGTTTGCGTTGCTTTCTATGGAAGCTACTGTTCAAAAAGTGTATGTATGTATGCATGTATGATCAACATAGAAGTTAGCACATGTGTGCACATCTGTCCAAGTTACCATATCTCAAAAGTACAGCAACCAGAATATTAGTAAGACTAACGGTTAGAGTGGAACTACCACCATTAAAGAACCCTGAAGTTAACCCATCCAGACTCGCTGCTCTACCTCATCTCAGATTCTGTAGTAGTCGGGGGACCCAAGTCGACATTCCATGCAGGTTTTCTGGAAATAGTAGATAGTTCTCGAGCAGATGAAGGCCAACTGAACTGCTCCTTCAAGTGTTCATCCTATCGTTCTGAACATCTAGACTGAAAGCAGATAAGCAATCCATCTTTTTCACGAATTACCTCCCTAAACGACTTTATAGTCCCGGTTTCCTTTATTAGTCTGGAAGGTTGCTTAGTGTTACCTAACACCGCTGCCTTTTTCGGTCTTTTTGGCTTTCGTTACCCACCACTACTCTCGATCATTCGGCAGACTTTTTGACAGTTTATATCTGATTTCCTTCGCTCTTCATCGTGTTTGGATCCCGAAGGGATAAGTTTTCGGGAGTCCATCAACTCAGTAGATGTCGCCGAGATCCACTGACTTTTCTTGAACTAGAACATCGAAAAACCCATTGAAATATCTTTCAAATTGATTCAAGCTACCTATTTGGGCGTTACAATCACCAGCCATGAGCACCAAATCTGAGTGTCAAGCCCTATGGAGAAGTTCAGAAAGCTTTCTGTAAAATTTATCTTTTACTTCATCTGGCACACATTCAGTGAAAGCGTAGGCGAAAACGACGAAAAGATAACGGCGTGTGTTCATATCCTTCTGAGTTCTTACCGAACTATCTAGTTGGACGGTAAATAGGCGACTACTGACAGGAATCCATCCAAAAAATGCCTGTTCTGACCTCTTACTTAATGTAATACGTACACCAACTAGCCCACGAGAAATTGCTGTCGAGTCGCCAGATAAACGAAGGGTGTATCTCATAGGTGTTTCATTCTGATTAGACGAAATCAAGTGAATGACCACATTAGGATCTTGTGCGTTTTGGAGGCAACATACATAAATGGTGCGGGATTCTAATGTCTTAGTTGGGGAGTTTTGTTACCCAATATGGCATAGGGTTCGTACATTGAATGCACCAATGTGAAGCTTGGAGCGTGGTCTCAATAGACCAAGAGAGCTATTTCATGAGCTAAAATTGTTGTCACTGATGGTACATGAAGAAGCTAAGGATAGAGATTTAGGTATGAATGTGGAGGTACGAGTAATATTGGGAACAGAAGGAATTTGATTAAAATAGCAGTAATCGTGTGTGCTGTTACAGATATACGGGCGGTTATCACTTCCCAGCTGCCCACGTTGTGGAAAGGTTCTTCTTCTTGATGTACCTGAAAAGTATATTGGCTTAGGATTGGTATTAAAGAACTGGGAGTGTGACTGCTATGCCTAAGGAACAACTGCTTGAGGCCAGTCACACGTGGCCTATATGAGAGAGGCTATTGTTGTTGCAGCTTCATACTTGTTAAGGTCTTACTGCCGGAGACGGAGATCCGGTGGAGTAAGGTAGGGTGTGCATTTTTAGGGTCGACCTTTCCTAACCCTACCTTTCCTTAGTAGGAAGACAGTATCGATGTCATGCTGGTTGTCTGAGGGAAACACCTTGCCGTCATCACATTTGTGTACAGTCGGTAGTACGACTTCGCCCTCAGACCTCACATTTACTGCTTTTAGTCTCACTGCTCTTCAATCGATCCGTCTAGCATGGAAACACTATGAGGAACGAGTGTTCCAGCCAGTATAACCCGATTGCGTCATCACGATAGACAAGCCCTACCATCAAGTCAAGGTAGCAGCAAGGTAGGATTTCCAAAGTGTGATAACGTAGCTGATAATCCACTTAGTCATTTTATATTTATTATATCTAACAATTAAGTCCACCAAGACCAAATAAAAATGACTTTCTTTGTATTTCCACTTAATCAGATTACTGCTCTATTGTTAACATCATAGATAGTTAAAAATCATAGAACAAATGCGAACAACAAAAATGACTGAAAAATATCACATAACCAAATAAACATTGATGTGGAATTACAATGGTTTCATTGTGCCACTGGATTTTAAAAATTTAATTGCGTGTGATGAGTGACTTTCATAAAATGCACAAAAGTGAACTAAAATCTGTAGCGGTAAATAATCCCCAAAATAAATAGTTACATAGGTTTCGACATTGATACTGACCATGTTTGTTTTAGCGGATACTACTAAGTTGAAGGCGCTCGGTCACGCATCACGACCAGATCTTGCCACGCCGTACCGAAACAAGCAACCCTCTCTAGTTTGCCAGCCTAGACGTTGCTAACCCATTGTCGCTCCATTCATGATCAAATATAACTTCTCTTCCATCCTTCATTGCCTTCTGATTTCTTCTCATTCGTAAGAGTGGGTTCAATCGTTAGAAGTTGCTCTGGTAATAATCCAAACGTAACTTGGTCATATACCGGGTGTAACTTCAAATCTAACATACTTTATTTGCTGGACGAGGGATAAAAAGATCGGAACTCGATGATGATGTTGTACTTGCGCGAACAGGTGATTTATTTCCTTTAAGTTGTTCAACAATAAACTGGGAAAAATAAAAAAAATCGTATCACTGGAGAAACAGATTGGTCTTTATTGATTGGAGGATCAGCACACAACATTCGTCTAGCTCAATAATTTATGAAATTTAGTCGTTAATTTATATAAGGCTATTTTGTGTATAAATACGTTATTCTATAAGACAAAAAGTAATCACTTTGTTTGATGTTATTGTTTGGGTATCAAATAAATAATCTAGTGGGTGGAAAGATACAAACCGAAAATCAAAAGATACACAAAATATCGTAAATGCAGGATGTGATTGAATAAAAAGTAAATCATAGAGAGTAAATCATAAAAGCTATTTTAAAATGATATTCAAACAGAAGTACTGAGTTTCACATTTTCAAGAAATAATTGGTCTTCACTCATGAATGTATAGCATGCAATCTACAAAGAAGTCACTAATAAGAAAGTTTGCTATGATACCTACAGATATTTTGAAATAATTTATGAGTTCATGTCAAAAAGAAAAAAAACACCAGGGATAACATATATGAGGTTCCCCTAACGAATTTTCAAATAATAAGATAGGAAATAAAAAACATCAGTAAAAACGGGATTTTAGCTCAGTGATCTAATGCGAACTTCTAAATACACAAGTGTAAAAGAAAATTACAGTAAAGGTTGCAACATGATACGTTATTAGCAATTTACCGAGTACAGATTCGTGTATGACTTTGGGTTTTACTTTAAACATAAGAGCTAGTTATACTAACTGACTGCCAGATTTGAAGTCAGGTGGGGTTCGAAAGTGCGACTTAGTAGCTGGAAGCTTAGTCTTAACAGCTGAGCTACATTTGCATCCCCTTCATGACAAACAAGTAAATGAGCGACTACTCAAATACGATTATAAAAAAAGCATTTAATTAAACCGATAGTTTCTACCTTATTGTTAAAAAGAGGTATAAAAAGATCAGATCCAGAAGATGATGTACGACCTGGTGATTTGAAAGTTACATCATGGATACCCTGATTGTCACCTCTCTGAAATTATAAAACAAAGGTGACATAGATTTATTATCACAAACGAGAATTAAATAATTTGTCAATAGTGGTTTTCTGTTAGATTTAATAAACAGTTGACCGTATTCTGAATTTGACCAACCGACTTTTTGGCCAGGGTTACCTGCAACATTTTTTGTGTTCATTATGCGTAGTGTACCCAGCACTTCTAGTCATTTTTACGTTTGGTTGATGAGTAGTTATAATTTAGTGTAACTTGTATTAAAGGTTCTATTTCAAGTGTCCGGAGTTATCTGAAACTGACTTCTATGACAATGTGGTGCAGACAGACATAAAAAATGAAAAACAAGTGATGCAGATTACGACTGGAGACATTATGTTTGAATAAAGTTACTCCCTAAAATGCAGCCTTCAGAAAATGAATGAATGGAAGGATGATGAATGGACTACATTTACTGAGTATCAAAAACATGAGAAAAACCTCAGTTAATCTCACTTAAGTTAACATACATGTTCTACAGATCTTAGACTTCTAAATAATGCAGAAAATTTACAGTATCAATTTTAATACACTATAATCCAAATTTGTCAGCCCGCACTGACACCCTTCATTTGTGGTTTTTGTTATGACGTGAATGATAGGAAGGAAGGGGTGGATGATGATGATTTTGGTTGGTTGATGCGAACACCAATGCGATGTGTGCCTAGTTAAGAATGCACGATTGACCTAAGCCCGTTCACCCCCCCCCCTAGGCCGACAATAGGACAACCAGAATTGAGAACAGGAAGACTGAGAGATCGAGAACCAAAAACCGGAGAACCAGACCAAGGTCGTGTTATATTTTAATCATGCATTTATATATACATAAAACCAGACCACACAGTAAGCCAATCGGAAATCTAACATTGATACAGAACAAAAGAAATAGTGGTAGTGAATGGGGAGAACTTGTACACAAATAGGTAGACGTAGGTCGTAATAATAAACAATACACAAAGAATCAATACACTAAATGAGAGAACCGGGCAAGGGGAACGTAACAGTCATAGGAATAAAAAGATAACACTGTCCACAGTTATAATAAATGAAATAATGTTCTAAAGCACAGTTCCCGGAGATAGTCAAATTTTCATTAGGTGCCCGGCATATCAGTTTTACAGAATGCAGTAGGTAGATAATTGTCCCAGCTCAATACAGTATAATGAAGAACACTGCACAAAATAGAACCCGCCATTATTACCGCATCTCATAACCAGGAAATTAGAAGTGAGTCAGCGGTAGTTATTTGATGATAACAATTTGTAGGCTCCACTCAAATAGGTTCATAAAACTTGAATACTTGTTCATTGATTTTACGGATTCAGTTAATATTCTTACTGGACTACCTTGAACATTTCCGAATGATTAGTATCTCAAGACAGGGTGCATGGGTAGCCAGTTACTATTTGTTTGCACATATTACTTACTTACTTATGCCCGTTACTCCTCGCTGAGGAGCATAAGCCGCTCACCAGGGTTCTCCATTTAACTCTGTCCTGAGCAATCTTTTCCAATTGTTTCCAGTTACTGCTCATCCTTTTAATGTCTGCTTCCAATTCTCGACGCAGCGTGTTCTTTGGCCTTCCTCTTTTCTGTTTCCCAGCAGGATTCTATGTTAATGCTTGTCTCGTGATGCAGTCTGATGGTTTCCGTAATATATGTCCTATCAATTTCCAACGTCTTTTCCTAATTTCCTCTTCGGCTGGAAGTTGGTTTGTCCTCTCTCATAGTAAGCTGTTGCTGACGCTTTCCGGCCAACGGACATTCAGTATCTTGCGTAGGCAGTTGTTTATAAATACTTGTATCCGTCTGATAATGTTTGCAGTAATTCTCCAAGTTTCAGCTCCATATAGCAGGACTGTCTTCACGTTCGAATTGAAGAGTCTGACTTTGAGGTTAGTTGATATTTATCTTGAGTTCCAGATGTTTTTCAACTGTAGGAATGCTGTCCTGGCTTTGCCAATCCTTGTCTTTACATCTGCATCGGACCCTCCTTTTTTATCGATGATGCTCCCCAGATATGTGAAAATATTCACTTCTTCCAGAGTTTTGCCATCAAGTTGAATTGGGTTGGTGCTCTCTGTGTTGTATTTAAGAATCTTGCTCTTACCCTTATGTATGTTCAAGCCTACTGATGCTGAAGTTGCTGCTACACTGGTTGTCTTCGCTTGCATTTGTTGGTGTGTATGTGCTAAAAGAGCTAGATCATCTGCGAAGTCCAGATCATCGAGTTGCATCCTACTTGTCCATTGAATCCCGTACATTCCCTCAGATGTGGAGGTCTTCATGATCCAGTCAACCACTAGGAGGAAGAGAAAAGGTGAGAGCAAGCAACCCTATCTGACTCCGGTCCTCACTGAAAATGCATTTGTCAGTTGTCCTCCATGCACAGTTTTGCACTGTGTTCCGTCGTAAGAGTTCCGGATGATGTTGACGAGTTTCTCTGGTACGCCACAGTGTCGAAGAAGTTTCCATAGTGTTCTCCTATCTACACTATCAAACGCCTTCTCATAATCAATGAAGTTGATGTACAGTGGTGAGTTCCATTCAATTGATTGTTCAACGATGATCCGTAGTGTTGCGATTTGGTCCGTGCACGACCGATCCTTACGAAAACCAGCTTGTTGATCTCGAAGTTGAGCCTCCACTGAATCTTTCATTCTGTTCAACAATACTCTGTTAAAGACTTTCCCTGGTACAGACAGTAGCGTGATTCCTCTGTAGTTGTCACATTTGCTCAAATCTCCTTTCTTTGGTATTTTGATAAGATGTCCTTCTTTCCAGTCTGCCGGCACTTGTTCTTCCTCCCAGATCTTTTTGAATAAAACGTGGAGTATCCTTGCTGTTAGGTCGATATCTGACTTCAGTGCTTCAGCTGGTATACTGTCAGGTCCTGCTGCTTTGCCACTTTCGATTTGTCTGATGGCCATCTTGATTTCTTCCATCGTTGGTGGAGTGACATCTATCGGGAGATCTGTCGGTGCTGCTTCGATGTCCGGTGGGTTCAGTGGAGCTGGCCTATTTAGAAGTTCCTCAAAGTGTTCTGCCCACCTATTCTTTTGTTCTTGAATCTCAGTGAGTGTCTTACCTTCTTTGTTCTTGATCGGTCGTTCTGGTTTACCATGTTTATCTGCCAGTTTCTTCGTTGTGTCGTATAGCTGTTTCATATTTCCTTCTCTTGCAGCCTTCTCCGCTGTCGTTGCAAGGCTTTCGATGTATTTCCGTTTGTCAGCTCTAATGCTCTTCTTTACTTGCTTATTTGCTTCTGAGTATTCAGCTTGAGCCTTGATTTTCTCTGCTCTTGTTCGACTGTTGTTGATTTCTATCTTCTTGTTCCTCCTTTGTTGAATTTTGCTCAATGTCTCAGTGGAGATCCATTCCTTATAATGGTGCTTCTTGCGGCCTAGAACCTCCTGACACGTTGACGTTAGTGCTTCTCTGATTTCTTTCCAGTTATCCTTCATAGTGGTTTCTTCTTCTTTCGGCAGATCTTGCAAGGCTTGGAACCTGTTGTTGAGAGATATTTTGAATTCCTTGAGTTTGTCAGTGTCTCGGAGAAAGCCTGTATTGAAACATTGTACTGCTGCCACTCCAGTTGTCCACTGCTTCTTTAGCTTCAGTTTTATTTTAGAAACCACCAGGTAGTGGTCTGAAGCTATGTCAGCTCCTCTCCTGGTTCTTACATATTCCATTGATCTTCTAAATTTTTTATTGATACATATATGATCGATTTGATTCTCTGTAGCATGATCCGGTGAGACCCATGTAGCCTTGTGTATGCGTTTGTGGGCGAATATTGTACCACCTATAACCAATTTGTTGAAGGCACATAGGTTTGCAAGTATTTCACCATTGTCATTTCTGTCTCCCAGTCCTTATCGTCCCATGATTTCTTCATATCCAGTGTTGTCCATTCCGACTTTGGCGTTTAGGTCCCCCATCAGTATTGTCAGATCCTTTCCTCGACACATTGCTATAATTGGTTGCAGTTTGTTGTAAAACTGATCTTTGTCTTCGTCGTTGCTGTCGTTGGTTGGTGCATAGCATTGGATAATATTCATTGTAATTCCTTTCTTCAATGTTTTGAAAGATGCTTTGATGATCCTGGGTCCATGTGGTTCCCATCCCACAAGTGCATTACGTGCCTCCTTGGACAGAATCAGAGCAACTCCTTGAGTGTGAGGAGCATTTTCCTCTTCGTGGCCGGAGTATAGTAGCGTCTCTCCCGAAGCCAATGTTTTCTGTCCAGCTTGAGTCCAATGGGTTTCGCTGATTCCGAGTATTCTCAAGTTGTATCTCTTCAATTCTGCAGCTATTTGATTTGTCTTCCAGCTCTCCCACATTGTTCGAACATTCCATGTACCTATAAAAATATTTGCTCTGGTTGTTAGAAGGGGAGGCATCGGCCTCATGACTTCCGAAGAATTTCGGCTTTCATCATGAGGCGTCATAGATCCTTCTACTCCCAGGGCAGAGTTTAAATGGTTTATCTTATTTAATTTGGTTTGCGTTTTTTTAGCAAGTTTGGGTTTTTACGGGATGGGGGTGCTAGCCCCATGCCCAACCCTCCTCCTTTACCCGGGCTTGGGACCGGCAGTAACCCTAGGAGGGCTACAGGCGGTTTTTGCATATATATATATATATATATATATATATATGTACTACAAAGCTTAATCACAAATGGATTCACATATCCTAAAAGAAGTTCAGATAGCAGTGAGATGACAAAAACGTGCCTGAAAGATAATAATACTGCTGCAGTACAATAAATCATTTGCGAAAGCAACAATGTCTCCTCAATCATTTGTTAGCTATTACCTCTATCCGTGTAATATAATCAATTGGTTATTTCAAACAACACAATAATATGTATACTTTCATGTTGTATTTTTATTCGACGGTCATAAAGGTTAACCCATTAACTGAAACTCATAATACAACATTCAGTTCAAGAAAACAATATAAGGGAGATACTGAAAAAAAATTGATGAATGTGTACCGAACAGGATTCAATAAAGTAAGAGTTAATCTTTATTAAATACTCTCCCTGAAACGTTATCAGTGGCTAACCGCAATTTCAATGACTATGTCAATATTCAGGCTTCTAAAGCAGGTTTCCGATGAGGCTTCATACTCAAACCATTAAGCCACCTGCCATTAGGGAATGTTGTATAAACAAAACGTTAGACATCTAATAATATGACCTTAGAACATTTTGAACAATGAAAAGCGTGTCAAAATGTCAAGCAAATGAATAAGATACTAGGACTCTAGATTGTAAGCATAAGGTGAAGAACGTTCTTCGAAATCATATTAGAGATTGATAAAGGAAATGAAAATAATTATAGTATTATTAAACGTAATATTTAAAGTAATTTTTCCATACTTTATGTTGAATAGAATCTGAATTCGATGTGAATAAACTCGTTGAACGGAAAAGAGAATGTGAGCTTAAAACATTTGTACCATACGAATCAGCTGTTGGTGGAGATGTTGACAGTATTGAGTCGTCATTCGATGTTTTAGCTTGAATCTTCAATAAAGAATATTTTTTTTTAAAAAACCTCATCAAGGTTTATAACACTCATTGTCCAATAAAAGTTAATGAACTGTGAAACTAATGGATAAGAAAATAAAATGTAAGCAACTTGGCATAGATGACTGTTGGTATGTGAGCGATTTATTTACACCCAATGGTTTCCAAAAGTTAAAGAAATGTTTTAAGATCAAGTTGTAGATGATTATTTCGGTATGTTATAAAGCGCGAAATAACCAATCGAAAACAAATTTGGTCTTCTAAAATGAAAAACAAGTGTTTGAATAGCAACCGTTAAGATAAAAACACTGGGTGATTATTATTAGAGAATTCATTAATGACCATAGGGTCGCGACTTGAAACCAGATGTATCGACTGCAAATCCATAAATAAAACTAAATACTCCATCCAATGTTAGAATATCACAGTCTAACTACGAGACCTCATAAACAACGAGCGGACTGTTTGTTATTACTAAATGAATGCAATAATCAAATGAAAAAAGTTTGTTCCCCTTCAGCAACTACAGCGGAAATGAACAACACGAAGTTCCATGGTCTAGAAGGAAGTATTAGGAAAATATACGCGTCTGTTGACCGCTGTCTTAATGTGATAACATACCAATTGATCAAGTATATATTCGTGTACTTACGTTAAATGACCGATCCCACTTTCTTTCCCAACCGTGGACTAGAACGGAGTCGAGATCTGTAACTTGATTGATTGACGATTACATTAATTACTATTTTATTGAAGTGACACGTAATAGATGAAATCCAAAAAGTGGCACGGTTTCACAATGATTCCTTTTTGAATCACCAACCGAAGTATTAGGTGCTAATACATAAAGAATTCATTTTGTGCATGTTTAACAGATTTTATTTTAATCTACCACTCTAAAATTCATTTCAAAATGTGCGTAGTAGTTATAGCATTCAGCTTTCAAACGATAAATAACAGGTTTGAAATTTACGTCACCAAATTTGGTTCCAGCAATCGGACATTATCGCCAGCTAACACAGTCACGGTATGGCACACAACAGAGCGCTCCACCTCGTACATGAGTAAATCAGTCAGTTTAAAGTAAAAACACAGATACTAACTGCAAGAGACAGGATAGTGAATAAACTAATTATCAGACTTAAAATATCTACTTATTGTTTTAGAAGAATATTCGAAAGCTTAACAATTATTTGAATTGTCATATTATACCGTTCGAAGCAGTGTTTAATTTACCATGAACCGATAAAAATGTCAGCAGTATGTGAAGTGACCACTACTATATGAAAATGAAATGCATCGGGTAGAGTTCTCAATCCGACAGTATTTCCGAATATTCACCATTTAGACCTGTAAAGAATAATCCAATATACTATTAAGATGTATACATGGCATAAAATAAATTTCTATTATAGATGAGCATGACTTCGTGAATAAAACGCTGTTTATCTGTTTTCATATTCAATTGGTGATATCAACTATCCTTGAAGTAACTTCAATCAAGACAGTTTAGTTGTATGATATACTAATTTAGATTAAAACTTCTGCATTTATTGATCTCCCACTTACATCTGGTCTCGACAGCAAAACGTGCTGAAAATTGGATAAAATAACCAAATAAAGCGCGATAACATGAATCCCGATATATGGTGAAACCTACTTTCAAAATCATAACCAATACCCATAGGCAATTTGCCAACAAACATTGGTAAAGAGCCTATAATATCACATTACTAAATAGGGAAATGATCATTCATGAAATCATGATAGATGCGATAAAGCCTATGAAACATCTATAGGTTAGAGTGACAATTTTGACCCAATGTTAAAAATGAAACAAAGTCAAGATATGCTTACCTGTTTTGGTTTCATCAGGAGAGATAGTTCATTCATCAATTTTGTACAGTTCATGTGGACCCACTGATAGGCGGCTCCGAGGTTAACATCGTTCACCTAAAGAATTTTCAAGTCATAAGATGCGAACACTTTAGTAAAAAAAACAAAAGTGCAGAAATTTTACAAATATAAGGTTTCTGGTAAATGAATACTACACTTGACATCAAGTCATTTATACTAGTGACCACATTATAACTTGATCGATGGAATTCAATCGACCCATAACATTCGACACTACCATGTGATCAATCAACGTATACAAATCAGTCGCAATAAGTAATAAAAAGGGGAAATGAGTGGGGATTGTAGCATATAGAGGCAAGCAGGAAGGAAGGAATAAACACGGGCAAACAACGACTAGTATATTGGGAGGCTTTTTTTAAATTATCATAACCGATATGCATTATTATCAGATAATAAGATAATATTTTAAGACAAACAGTTTTTGGGATGCTATGCAAATAAAAACACAAAAGAAAAATAGACTGATTTTACGGAATAAATGCGAATCAGTAAGTAATAAGACAAAGACACTTACAATGACATTAAAACGTTTGTCAAAAACTACGTCATTTGTATTATCCATTCGATAAACCACTGCAGATAAATTAACAGCTACAATCGAATCTATTGACTCTGTAATCTCCACTTCATTCAGTTTAAATGCCTTTTTAGTCATTCGCTGTACATCTTTGCTTTTCGCTGAAAATATGTGGGAAATAAAGTTACTTATTTTATAAGGAATAAATACAACCAACTTAGATTGTCAGATTCATTAGTAAATGAATTTTCGTGATCATTTATAACAGAAACATCACCTTCCTCACCACCACCATCGCTACTATTTAAAATTGAAGCAGAATTAGGCAGTCGTGTTAACGAAGATGTTAGGGACTCTAATCCGGATAGAAAAGGACTGTACGACGAATCATCTGAAAAAAGTAGAAGAAATATTAACTTAGAATAAGTTGACTTCTTGTCTAGTGTTCATAATTTGTACGCGATAAAAAAAAAAAAAAAAAAAAAAAAAAAAAAAAAAAAAAAAAAAAAAAAAAAAAAAAAAAAAAAAAAAAAAAAAAAAAAAAAAAAAAAAAAAAAAAAAAAAAAAAAAAAAAAAAAAAAAAAAAAAAAAAAAAAAAAAAAAAAAAAAAAAAAAAAAAAAAAAAAAAAAAAAAAAAAAAAAAAAAAAAAAAAAAAAAAAAAAAAAAAAAAAAAAAAAAAAAAAAAAAAAAAAAAAAAAAAAAAAAAAAAAAAAAAAAAAAAAAAAAAAAAAAAAAAAAAAAAAAAAAAAAAAAAAAAAAAAAAAAAAAAAAAAAAAAAAAAAAAAAAAAAAAAAAAAAAAAAAAAAAAAAAAAAAAAAAAAAAAAAAAAAAAAAAAAAAAAAAAAAAAAAAAAAAAAAAAAAAAAAAAAAAAAAAAAAAAAAAAAAAAAAAAAAAAAAAAAAAAAAAAAAAAAAAAAAAAAAAAAAAAAAAAAAAAAAAAAAAAAAAAAAAAAAAAAAAAAAACATAAAATCTAATGACTAAGACAAGAAAAATAACCCCAGAAAATTCATTAAATATTCTCGTTAAGACGTAAAGAACAAAAACAGTCTATCGGTGTGTGCTTAACTTTAGAAAATTACATAGAAAGGCCAACTTCTCATGTAGATTTATTGCAAAAGGATAGCTACTTTAGAATTAGCTACTCATAAATCACCAGTCACATGAAAGAATAAAATATGAAAAAGTAACTTTTAATTGCATTTAAAAAATAAATATAAGGAATAGAAAACTCAAGGTCAATAGCATACTTATATAAAATGCTTTAAATATATCCACTAGGTGGTTTTGGTAGGTCTAATATAAATCTATAATAACAGCATAAAAGTTGTGGTTTTGCAAATTTTAAGAGACAACCCACAATGTAAAAATAACATTAACAGCCTTCATAAGGGTAATTGTTGAAAATTAAATGCCTTAATAAACTTTAATTACTAAGGCTAGTGTGTTTGCATACTTGGCCGTATGCAACTAAGAAAGTTATGTTATCTCATACAAGTTCGTGAATACAATACAGAGCCAGTTTGAGTGCAAAATTACACTTAACAGGTTTTTGTACATAACTATCCAACTGAGGCTTGGTTATACCTTCACAAAAACTTGTTATACAAGTAAATATCTATTTACATTCCACATCTGAGAACAATTTGATCGAAGCCTCGACCTTGACGTGGTAGTGACGACCCAATCGGGTTATACTGGCTGAAACATCCATTCCTTAAGATCCTACCACACCAGGCAGGTCAAAAAAGGAACTGTATGACTAAGAGCAGCAAACTTATGGTCCGAGGGGTACATTCTACTGCCGACTGTACAGAAATGTGACAGTAATAATGTGTTTTCCTTGAGTACCCAGTACAACAGCGATGCTGTCTTACACAAACGGTGGGGTTGGAAAACTCCGGCCCTAAAAATGTATGCCTTACTTTACTCCATGAAATTTCTTTTCCGATGATGAGGCTAAAACATGTATGTGACTAGCCTCAAACAGTTCTCCCAACGGAATTGTAGTAACACTCCCAGGTCTTGAAGACCAACCCTAAGCCAATATACTTCTCGGATACATCAACAAACAATTGATGATGTGAAAACCGCCTTCATACCTCTAACAGTACTCGAGACAACTCCATTCACAACCAAATATCAACTTCTAAAAGCGCTCAAACTCAGACATCGTGGAGAATAGGCTCTACTGTAGAGTAGACTTAGCATGCTGCAAAATATAAGGTCTACATAAATTTATGCTAACTAGTCACTTCAATAACTAGGGATAACAAAGACCGGAAAATTAAAAAAATTTAGTGTTTGCCATGCCTAAATCGATTTCATAATGGAAGCTCATACCTGAGTGATCAAAATATTAATCAAACAAAACCCTTAATGTAGATTAAACTTCACTGACGTGACAATGCGCTCAGTTTAAAAATCACTACACATTAAAATAAGAGTCTATGATAGTCAGTAGCATAACCCTACTAAGCTCACTGGTTATTTTATGTGCACCCACAGGTTCTGAAAAGCGCGTCGCCCGATTAGGCACCGTGGTAGATAAATCATCACTATGGCCAAGTGATTTTTGTGTTCGGTTCTGTTTAATATTTAAGCATAAAACGTTTCATTAATTAATATGTCCAAAAACCAATATAAGGTAAAAAGACAACAGTACCATAAAATACTGATAGATTTCCAAACAACAAGTGCATCCACATGCTATTTATCTGTTTTGCTCGACGGAAGTTAGTATTAAATTCGATAGATACTTTGGGATTTATCAAACCATGCATTTTGGAAATTGCAACCAATTTTTCACCAAAACTTAAATAGAAACATAATTAAACCTTGCTCCTTACAAAAAGGGCGATTATGAGACGTGGCTCAGAATCGGTCGTAGTAGCGTAGGTATTCGCCTCTCGTCTTCAACTAGATAATAAATTCCACTGAACACTAGTACTCATCTTGTTAATTTGATTACGCACTAATGTGATATGGAAGTTTCGAAAAGCTCATAATGAATGTTTTTGGATGTATGTACGTATGTACAATCAACATAGAACCTGGCACATGTGTGCATCGGCTCAAGTTGCCATACCACCATGGCACCGCAAGATTAGCACCACCACCACCACTAGTAGAAGTTACTACAATAAAATAAAATAATAATGGTAACAAGGAATGTGAACATATAGAATATGGTTCAGGAAGCGTTGAAAGAAAGTAATGGAATAATTTAAAGCTCATGATTTAAGGGAGGACAATGAGTGAATACATCTGCGCCATTGTGACCGATTCTGGGTCATGTCACTTAGTTTTTAGCCACTGGTTACGGTAATCGCGAGGACCCCATCCAGGTAGTCTGCAGCTACCGACACGACTTAAACCGGCAGTCAGTGACTTCATGGACTGACGCCATGTTTTAGTTTGGCCACCTCTAACTCTCTTCCATCCTATTCCTATATCAGCCAGCATTGCGCATCGAGGAAGACGGTGGTTGAGCATACGCAACACATGTCCCAACCACCTCAGTCGATGAAGATTCACAACCTCATCGACTGATTTACCACATTTGCCTAACACCCGTCGTTTAACCTCGCTATTACTTACTGGGTGATCCCAGCTAACGCGAGCGATGTTTCGTAGACATCGATGGTCAAAAACCAATAACCGTCGAGTGTCATCTACCCTTAATGGCCACGTCTCACACCCATACAGTAAGACAGAGCGAACTGTTGCGCAGTACACTCTCCCTTTTGGAACAACGAAAGAATATTCTACTACACTAGTTTACGATTATATTGACCGGTAAACATACACAATAAAAAGTAAATATAACCGACTAAAATCTATCAAATGAATTACGCCTTCATCTTTAGTAACTTCTTTGTTCCGAAAATGCATATACAACAGGCAACATAGCAGAATAATAGGAACACTACAAGTGGGAGTTTTGCGATTGTTACTGATCTTACGAACATCCTAATAAGTTTTTGAATTCATGGAAAAAGTTGTACCAAGTACAGAATGTGAGACATTCCGACTTCATGTTAAAATAGGTTAAAACAGGTGTCAAACAGGAATCGATAACCATTAAAATGGATAGAAAGGAGGCTTGATGTGAAAGGTAGGATGTTAAGAAACACCAAAAACGACAATATAATATAAGGATCGTTATAATAACTAATATTTCCAATATCATCAACTAGTAGGATATACAAAGTATTTTGACACTGAGTCTAATTAAAGATAACAAACAGATTTTGTAAAGGCCACTACAATGTGTTGTGAAATAAGTTATAGGAACCTATTACAAATATGTAAGTTAAAAGCCCCCTAAGGCCACGACTGTTAAAAATACAAGGTTACAAGAGGGAGAATTACATACTGAACTAAATATTTTAAAAGCGCTACTCGAGACACTTTCTCTATGATGTTCTGAACTCGCAGGTTTGGATGGATCCAAATTTTCCGTTGATAAGTCTAGGAAGTCTTAAACGATGAAGTGAATCGAAGATGGTTACCATCTGCCTGAGTAAAACTCTGATGAGTCTGGGGAGGGTTGGAGATATCAAGGTTGCAATTCAGAGAATTTGTAGTGTCGGTTACTTCAAGGGACATAACGGTTGAAGGATTGTCAACAACGACTTCGCAATCTTGAGTACGGATGTCACCAGGTTTGCATTCTTCCACATGATAAGAAACTGGTGGTGGGAGATCGGATTCAGAT
This sequence comes from Schistosoma mekongi, assembly GCA_034768735.1. Classification (NCBI taxonomy): domain Eukaryota; kingdom Metazoa; phylum Platyhelminthes; class Trematoda; order Strigeidida; family Schistosomatidae; genus Schistosoma; species Schistosoma mekongi. Next base: position 22,223,269 of record CM068305.1, read on the forward strand.
GACGGTATAAAACTAGAACTATCACAACTACAAAGTTCAGATTTTGCCAAGTCCATTCTGAATTGACCGCCGTGGCCTACAACTTCGCATCGCCGCTTTCTTTTACAGACTACCCCTATTGCCCTTGGAGATCGTGAAATTTCTGCCAATATAAAACGTCTACAGATAATATGCCACACAAATTCTGTTAAAATTCGTAATCAGCAACGCTTTGAATATTTAAACTGTACGTTAACGAATATCTGGAATAATCTAATCCATCACAGCTGATGCTTGTAACAGTTGAAAAAATTCTCATAAAAGACTAGACGACAGTGGCACACCACATCACAAAATAGCATGTCCCACATCTGCAACTTAGAAATAAACTATGGCAAAATATTGCTAATACGCGTCGGCAAGTATAGTAGCTACTAGCAAGCAATGTAAGAAAATGTCTAGTATGAATTACTAATCATTGCGGGTCTGCCAAAGCATTCTTTAAATAGTTATCACTTAGAGATTTCAAATACTTTCCTAAGGCTATATTTAGGATTTTACTTTCCACCTACTTGAGAATCCGTGTAGAACAGTACGTCCAACTACTGGACCATATGTAACTACACATGCATATCTCTTTGTATGTTATAAAAGCGTAATTAAAGGATGGAGGCACAACAGTGCAGTATGCCGAACATTTTGCTGTTAGAATTTCAAAATAGTAGCAGCCGATTTGACATATTTTACTTTTCGCAGTAGTATGTATGCTGACCGTCTGAGTGAATGATATGCCGGGCACCTAATGAAGATTGGCTATCTTCGGGAACTGTGATTTAGAATATTATTTCATTTATTATAACGGTGGACAGTGTTAACATTTTATTTCTATGACTGTTACGTTCCCCTTGCCCGGTTCTCTTGTTTCGCATATTTTGCTCTTGGTATATTGTTTATTATTATGAACTACATCTACTTTGTTGTGTACAAGTTCTCCCCATTCACTACCACTATTTCTTTTGTTCTGTATCAATGTTAGATTTCCGATTGGCTTACTGTGTGGTCTGATTTTATGTATATATAAATGCATGATTAAAATATAATACGACCTTGGACCTTGCTCTCTCAGTCTTCCTGTTCTCAGTTCTGGTTGTCTTATTGTCGGCCTAGGGAGGTGAATGGGCTTAGGTCAATCGTGCATTCTTAGTTAGGCACACATCGTATTGGTGTACGCATCAACCAACCAAAATATCATCACCCTCCTTTTCATTCACGTCATAACAGTGAATCCGACTTAACTCATAGCATGTTCATGAGTGTCGCTAGAATTTATATCCAATTCAAATATAATCAACTTGAGGTAATCGTTAATGACTTCCACTAAATGGGCTTATTCTACTCTTGGTGGATCAGTATGATCAGTGTGACGCATTCCTATACGAATGTATGGGAATTGTACTGTTACTGAACTAAGTGTGTTTATAATCCAACAGAAATATTCAGTAAAACTTCATAGCTGAGACGTAGTTTGGGCAATTCTTACACAGTTTTTATCACTTAGCGACAATGTTTCTCTATTGCAGTCGATCAGTGCTAAAGAATTAATTTCTCCTTTCCATCGGTTGAGTGAAAGATGACTTGATATTAAACATCCTAAGTGTCACCCTGCATGCTTGATACCATCACAAACGCACGATGATAATTTGCCCATATGCACTGAGGGTAGAAATCTATCTTATCAAGGAAAAGATAATAACTGGGATACATTCATAGATGCTTTTTATTCTATAGGTTAGTACTGTCAGTGTCTAACATTGCCTTGACATCAAAAAAACATATTATTGTGAATTTGCTCTAGTCAGCCCTGTCTTATTGCCTCGTAGCGGTAGTTAACCCCCATAATAAATAGCTACATAAGTCCTCGAGATTGATGCTGACCATGTTTGTTTTAGCGGACACGACTTGCTGAAGGCGCTCGGTCACGCATCATCACGTCAGGCCGCACTGTGGAAAGCATCTCTCTCTCTAGTTTGCCAGCCTAGACGTTGCTATTCCATTGACGCTCTATTCCTGATCCAAATATAACTTCTCTTCCATCCTTCATTGCTTCCTGATTTATTCTCATTCGTAAGAGTAGGTTCAGTCGTTAGAAGTTGCTCTGGTAATACCTCAAACGTAACTTGGTCATATACCGGGTGCACTTCAGCCGTATTACTAATGACGGGTAGATTGAGTAACTACCAAAGCTGAGTAACGTCAGTTAGCCAGTAGCTCATTTTACATAGTTGTAAATTTGGACGATGTTGAAACGATTATTCACAATTCCCTACCATTTTTTGAAGAGACTGCATATAATCCCACTTGAAAAACACTAAAAACTGAGAATTTTGAAACGTCACTACAGACATGTGACAAGAATGCTGTCATAAACGTAGTCCAAGCTGCGCTAAGGTGGTTTACTATTTCTTGAGTCTACATCACATACCTGTAAGTCGGGAAAAGCAGGGTTGTATAGTGGATTCAATGGTATATTGAGTCAAATTCAGTCTGAAACGAAATCCAATAGCTTGAAGTAGATCGTTGCATGGAGAGTAGAAAGAACTATAGTAGTCATACATATTAAAGGATACTAAGAAGCTTAAAATAATATTTACTTTTCTCAAAACTTCACTATTTGTAAGATGATGAATTTACGGTTTGCAGCTCATGTTTATAAGTTCTTGTTGTTCCAGCTAGCATTTTTAGGGTTCATATATCTGAGCGGCAAATACGTCTTTAACAATCTAGTAATACCTGCCTGCCACCAATATTTAATACCGCTCGTAAATTCATAAACGATGACGTAAACCCCATCATACGAGCAGAAATAAACGCGTACAACACCGGTGACATTATCTAATTTAATACATTAAGTAAAAATCATTGACATTCAAAATAGCATTGAAACCACATTATCCTTCCTTAATTTTCGAACAGACCTTTCAGGTAGATATGAACGATCGATTAAATAAGCCTTCCGATTACTCGTTTTTCCTATCCTAAGATTGCATGATCAACATGTTAAAGATATGGGGTGGTCGTTTGAACTTTTAGGCTAATTACGTACGTGTTTCGGTAGCTAATGTTTAATCCCAAACTTATTATAATGGCTCTGTTCTACCCGACCAAACGAACGAAAATCAGGTGTTACAAATGATACACAAAAATAGTGATAATAAATGATCTATAAGATATGTGTGCAAAATACAGTCTCTGTATCTCTGATTCAGATTTCTTTAAAAATCTGACAGTTTGCGAAATACACATATTATATTTATTGGATACATTCTCCAAAATCATCAAAAACAGGTTGAAGAATCTGTACTTCCCAGATCTTTGTATCGTGCCCGACTGATGTCATTTGTCTTGTCCGATACCTACTCACTCTCAGGTCGTAAATGAGGAAGAACGTGAAACTGATAAGACAACCAAGCAGGCTTAAATTATGTATCCAATCAACCCTTTATAAACACTTAAAACCCGACAACACACAGCCATCTGGAAAATTAACATGAGTATAAAAGCAACAGTGGCTGTTAACTGGAGTAACGTGAACAAAATTGATTAACTACCGTTCATAAGTAAAAATTGATATACTAACAGTTAATGTGCTAGACGGCAGGATGAGGGGAAAGGAGACGTAATGATAACAGAAATAAAATTTCCACCTGCATACAACCTAAATAGGTGAAATAGACTACCGGCAAACAGTCCTAGAAGATAATTAGTTTTCTTTAGGTATCGGACATATTAACCAAACAAAATGTAATTTTACTTATGCAGAAACAAGTATAACTATGTACTTATACACAAGCTTGTGATTCCATTTACTAGTTATTACAATGCACTTTTATTAACACTACTTCTGAGCTCTCACTGTGTTATGCTGAGTGACTGCAATTTAGAATTCTAAGTGCTTATAGGAGCATCATATAAAACGTTTTATTCACTTATTAATAAAAAATGAATAGTAACAGCGTCAATTCCATTTTCACTCTTACAAACGCTAATAATTCTCGCGATAGCAAGTTTAAAAGTTGTACTTCATCTTCCTCTGGACACCATAAATATAGCTTTTCATCAACTTTTGTCTTCTACTTTACTAGCCTTTACATAAATAGATAGAACCAACAAGAAAGTCGGTAACCTTTGATTCTGAGTTATCCAGGGCTTCATTGGATTCGTTACAAACTGTAGGATGAGTGGAGCTGTTGTGTTATGTTATATATAACAGCATCTGTTCAGAGAAAACTATTTGTGAATTGAATGAGTGACAACAAAAAAAGGCATATATGACGGCCACCATAAGAACTGGCCATGTTGGATTGTGGGTACATAGTCTCGCGAACAACTCTTATACTTCATGAACATACCACTGATCAGAATCGCGAAAATAAGGATTCGGTATGCCTGGTGTATGATACTGTATTTGTGACCAGCTAAATTCAGCAGGCAAAGCAGGTTCAGGAAAGCTTTCAGAGAGAGTGGAAGTTCAATCCTACACTAAGTATGCATGCACAAACAAATATGCAATGCAAACGTTGATATGTTTAGGGGGGCTGATGAAGGCCTCTACGTAATCATGCACAGAAACAATATTACTTTGATATCATATTAATTCTCTTAATTTAGCCGTTTTTTTCATCGTTCTCTATATACTCATTTTTGATCAACATGGTAAGGCATCTAATAATACACAGTTTTCTATACTATTTAAGTTCATACGATTAAACATCTATGTGCAAAATCTGTTGCATCTTGGTAACCTGAAATTGTTCACTCAGTTTAAATGTTAACATTATAAAAAATAGTTGTTTACTCTTTAATAGTCACGTTTAAAACTGACAATCCCTGTAAACTGAAAAACACTGGTTATTTACCTGCCGTAATGTATTATGAAGGCAATAAAACCATCATTCACACACTAATCAGGAAACGTATGATGGCACAAAATACGAGGAAAAATACATTGAGAAGAATGTTGTTCTTCCAATCATTCACTTAAATATTGTGATGAGAATTTTCAAACAGATGCATTTGAAATGTTTACTAATTCTGATACGGAAACTGTCTGTTTAGAGTAGGTCAATTTAATGTTTCTTTTCGTAATTAGGGATTTCTGGAATATTGCAGGCCGTTTAAATTATTAACTAAATATAAAATAAGCGACATGGCTATTCTTTTTCTTATTTTATGAAAATAGACGCAGAAACGAATATACTTTATGTAATAAATTGCGAAAGGTAGTTGATAGAAAGTCTGTAATAGTCATATGCTCGTTAGCATGTGTTGATAACATACATAATATTCGTTAGCATAATGATGATACCATGTATATTGGAGTGCTACGTGAAGAAGACTTCACGGACGATCAGTTTAACCAAAGTACTCTGGCATAACACTATGAACGAGAGAGGAGAATTTTATCCGAGGCCAGATGTAAGTTATCATGTCACTATAAATAAGTATACAAATTCAAGACAAGCACACTGTACCTCAGTAACTCATCACTCAGTTTTGTTGGTTTTGTGAGTTAATTGATAAGTAAAATGCTTAACAAGAAAACTAAGTCACTGAGAATTACTATAGCTAATAAAAAGAAAGCATGAGCATATTCGACTGACATTTTTTTAAAGGGTTTCTGTTTATAATTCATTACGTCAACATACGCTACATTAACACAATTTCAATACTCCTGAAATGAATAGCTTAATGAAGATCCAATTTAGTCAATTAATCGATAGTAATACAAGTAGTTCATCTTGGTACTTTGCAAAATAGGTTTACTTGGACACTTATTATTCACACTGTTCTTATGTATTCATGACCTATTTATTCATGTATTTGACAGAAGTTTGTGATTTATTCTCTGTACAAACAATCCCAGATCATCTGCTTTAAAACTAGTATTAAAAGACTATTCGCTTATACAATTATTTGTTAAAATAAATAAATAATATCGTTTTAAGTTGACGTTATGCAACAAATTTTATAATATTGAGATAAGCTAAAATAATCAATGAAGAAAAACACATTAGTATGTGGATGCATTCACTTCGGAACATGATCGATTGTTATATTGTTATTCTAAAGTTACCCATATGTGTGCAGAATTGAGTAAACTGTCACACTACTTGGTTTTCGAGTAAAACGATCAGTTTACTTATCTGGGACTGACCTCTTTGAAATAAAATCTCTGCTCTTAAATAACAAATATCGATCTAATGAAAAGGTGGAAATATCTACTGCCTGTTTGTGCACACAAACACATTCAGGAATCAAACAAAGAAAAAGTGTATTGATATATAAACAGAAAATAATAATATTAGTGTTCGAAATTCAAGTTTAGCTTCTCAGTCAACAAAGTTTGCGAACTAAAAATCATAAGAAAGTGAGAGGAATGAATTGAAAATGACATAAATTGTTTATTTCATTGTAAAATGCTTCATTTTCAAAAGAAGCAAGATGACTAAGATTATCGGACCAAAATGTAGTAAAAGGATACTTCATGGGAACAAATCATGTCATTCAGTAGATAATTAAGTTTCCAAGACAAATAAATATAGTTTCTTTGTTGAGATATGGTTAGAGTACGTAATTCAATAACGGTATTTAATCTACTGACGAGATAATCGATAGCAGTGAACTTATTTCATCTACAAATAGATAAAACAAGTAAACATAAAACAGATAAAATGAAAAGTACTCCAATATATATATATATATATATATATATATATATATATATATATATATATATATATATATATATATATATATATATATATATATATATATATATATATATATATATATATATATATATATATATATATATATATATATATATATATATATATATATATATATATATATATATATATATATATATATATATATATATATATATATATATATATATATATATATATATATATATATATATATATATATATATATATATATATATATATATATATATATATATATATATATATATATATATATATATATATATATATATATATATATATATATATATATATATATATATATATATATATATATATATATATATATATATATATATATATATATATATATATATATATATATATATATATATATATATATATATATATATATATATATATATATATATATATATATATATATATATATATATATATATATATATATATATATATATATATATATATATATATATATATATATATATATATATATATATATATATATATATATATATATATATATATATATATATATATATATATATATATATATATATATATATATATATATATATATATATATATATATATATATATATATATATATATATATATATATATATATATATATATATATATATATATATATATATATATATATATATATATATATATATATATATATATATATATATATATATATATATATATATATATATATATATATATATATATATATATATATATATATATATATATATATATATATATATATATATATATATATATATATATATATATATATATATATATATATATATATATATATATATATATATATATATATATATATATATATATATATATATATATATATATATATATATATATATATATATATATATATATATATATATATATATATATATATATATATATATATATATATATATATATGAACATGGAAAGCTTACTTGGATTTCAAAACTAAATACAGATGTGGTGGTTACTAACTGCAAGGGATTTTGTAAGTTATGCATGAAAAAACGTCGTGGAAAAGCTGTAACAACGAGAGTTGACGACAGATTCTGGAGTATGACAAAAAGTAACGATTGTTTAAGGTGTGTTGAAGACAGAGGAGAAGTTAGTAACACCGATGTAAACCCATTCAGAAGTAAACATAAACATGATACAAATAGATAACCGAAGTTAATATGGACATTAATTAGAACCTGCCGTAATTTCTCCAAGCTGAATAGTTATCCTCAGTATGTAGTCTCGTTCACCACACTAGTATATTCAACTGGTCAGCCCCATTGAGGATAACGCTTGCACTCCGGACTTCATTTACTAGCCATATTACAGGTTTAAATAAAATTGTTGGCAGAAAGAATTAGAAAGATGAAGAGATGGTCTAATAAATTGAAATACTGCTTAACATGATTTTAGTAGCGATATGACTTCGAATACGTATTCTGTTGTATATGACTTATTACATGGCTTTACATATAGCGCAGCATATGAAAAGCTAATATATTATTCAATAGCAAATATTTAGGTAGCACAGTTATTTAACGACCATGGCTACTTGTGGCCCTTAGTGTCATATCTAGAATTTATCTTTAATTTTCCTTTCATTTGGTGGATGGAGGCCACATTACAGTATAATTTTTATTGCAGACTAAATTCCTCTCCTCTAGAACCATTCGTCGCTGACAAACATAATGGTGTAGCGTGGAGAATATGTTGGATAAAAAACAAAAAATAAATACGTGTATTCAAAATCAAATCTCTCATGAAAATATACTGCTCTAACCCACAAGAATGGACCGAAACTTGTTGACAGTGATCGAATTTATATATTGATTGAACACTAAAGACGTTTAGAATGACCTGATCCCTATTAAAAAGGATTAGAATCTGAACAATTTAAAAATCTCAGAAATGGTTTTAATAGTGACTAATACGCATGGTCAATAAGTTACATGAACAGTAGTAGACCTAACAGAATATATGGAATATCACTAGTGGAATCATAATAATAAAATGATTTGGTACTTGTAAAATAATTTTAAAATACTCTGTTGTAATTAAAATAGGCGTTGACGAATTAGTCAGGATAGACAAATTAAACCAACATACTTGGACGTAGTTTTTCCATAGTTATATCATTTACTCACTACTGGTAAACTGAATCCTATAAGCTACTTTAACATAAGTGTCTATCTGTGTTTAGTTTAATATTTAAAAGTCTAATACAAAGAGAAAACATTTTGAAGTTGAATCAAACTATTGCTAGAGTTAAATATCATACCATCATTTAAATTGAATAAATCGGCTTGTTTACGAAGGAATTCATGTTTTATTGTTTCATGTAAATTGAATACATTCATTGTATGCAAATATGATCTAAAATTGATATAATAAATAATATAAGGTGAAGATAATGAGTAATGTAATTTCTCGTATGGATCAAATATTTTGCATTTTATAAAACTAATAGTTGTCGTTAGTAAAGATTAATTTAATAGTTTGTAGTAGTAGTAGTAGTAGTATATACGAATATAGAAAATATGATACTAATCAAGGCAATTTCTGAGTCGATAATAACAAAGCAATAGATAGATTGCATATCTACTCATGATGAGTGAAAATTACAGTTGGTAGTAAGGTGATAAATGCTCTAGTACTAGAGGTCTGAATAATTAAAACAGTATAAATAAATATTTAAATGAGATTATAGGTAAAAAAAACATTGCAAGATTAAATCTTTAAATTACCAATCATTAAGAAGATGTAGGAATAATTGTTTTGAAAACATGGTCAAATAAAACACAAATAGGAGTCCGTTCTCGTCACTTAGATACAGTAGAAGCTATTGGGATTCAAGCAAACAACCTTAACCTCTGAATTTAGAAGAAATTCGTAACTTTCCTGTCTCTCCCTTAACCTTAAAGGACTTAATACACAATCTGAGTTAATTATAGTCATACTTATTTTTCTCACGTTATCTGTATCGTATCTTCTCTAATTATGTTTTCAAAATGATTGTTCCTACATTTCGTACATATAGTGACAGATTTCACTTTTTTCTTAAAATAAACACCTAATTCAAATTTTCTTATAGATACGATACTGCGAATTCAATTTTGTATTATCGTGAATTGTCTGACGTTGAAAATGTGAGCTAATAATCGATAACTCGCTAGTTTTAAGTAGCAACAAAATTAACAACATTAAGAATGAGTAATGTCGTAGAGTACCGTACTAGGTAGGGAAAACTGTTCAGTGCTCATTCATTATCGAAGATTTCTTAGTTAAATTCCATTCGTAATATAAACTTGCTTAATAGTAATTGACTGTAGAAAGCTTTTTTAAATTTCTTACATTAATTTTGAAATCAAATCTAACTACCTCTTTTGGTTGTTGTAAGAACGACATGCCTCTAAACAATAAATTTTCGTTCATAGATATAACTTCAGCATTTAGAATGATTTTGATATGACTTGGTTATATCTGGTTAGATGAATTATATAGATTAACTCGAATTATTATCATTTATTAGTTAACTTTCGTCAAAATGTAGTAAATTATTCGATATGTTGTTCAGTTATTCAGAGTCACTAAGTCCAGTGTGTACAAACTATAGATCAAGCAAATTACCGCTACTTTTAAATAATTTGGCAATATACTGAATAACCGGAGTATAATTTTACAAAATATATTTTCTTTCCAATGATAAATTGAACAAACTGTATTATTTTTACCATTTTCATGTGCCGTTGTGTTTGAAATCACGATAAGGGAACTTGTTAAACAGCTTACTGTAACTAAAAAACACAGTTCTACGAATTTTCACTACTACTTAGATACTCGCATAACAAACTCCGTAGAACAACTTACTACCATTGTTAATATAGTTATTCTCGATAACATTACAAAATCAAGTAATAAATCATCTGCATGCTATAACTAACGATGTTTAGATTAATATTGTAACAATCACCCAATAAACAGCACTCCAAATAAAATAGCAATTTGTAGAATGACTGATTTTGAAACAAAGCAAACGACGTTGACTGCAATGACTTTATTTATTCAATAAAGATCATAAATAATCCACAGAAAGCATCATCTACTCACTTCTAAGTCGACAGTATAAAAGTGAAAACACAGATTTTAAAATATGATTACCAAGAAGTAGTGAAAACTAAATACTTACTTCAACTGGTCATATGTTGTCGAAGAGGATACTTTAGTTGAACTTGATGAAACAAAACATATAAGATAATGTTTTAAAACAAGCAAAGGTAAGTTTATAAATTAATTAGCAATATAATTTTAAATAAATTTTTATCACTCTTTGACACATCTTATGATGGTTCTGACAGTTATAAATCGACAAATATTATATTATAATGGTCAATATACAACATATACAAGTATGTTAAGCAAATAAGATAATTATAAATGTTAAAATATTAAGCACTTATAACGATTACTGTTAAAATACATCGCTTTAAAATGAACTTCACACTTCATGATTGACTAACGTTGGATGTAGTTAAAGCATATATATATATATATATATATATATATATATATATATATATATATACTTAACGCCTAGACAATAATATATGGATAAGCTTGAGCGATTCATAAACAGTGCACGAAGAATAACCATTGCAGCCAATTTGCAGTAATCTGGAGCATTCTACGTTCTACTTACTTATCAATCCCCAAAAAGTATAAATTTATTATATATAAAACTAATTTTTAACATTCCGGGTAAACATCATAGCTCTAAACTTATCAATACTAATCGTTTCACAAACAGAAGAAATGTATCATACAAATCTACACTGTACCTAAAATAGAACCCCTAACCTAAACTATAATGAAACCGAAACTAACCCAATCACTAGCTTTAACCTTAGCATAATCATACATCTGAAAGTCTAACAGAATCAACTTAATTATGAGTAAGAGACCATTTGTATTCTTGCAAAATACTATGGAATACAGTGTTATGCAAGATGTCAGTATTTGTTAACATAGAGATAGAAACACTTATAATGAGCTCGACTAATTACATTAATTCTGAAAAATCATTATATCCTTCACGAAATTATTCTCTTATAACGATATGATATTTTCACAAATAACTAGGATATCGTCAACAGGCAGTATGTTTATGATATCCTAATTATTTGCAAGAAAATCCATGATGCAAATAGTTTACTAAGTAAACTGAATACTATCCAAATGATACAATATTCACTTCTGCCGGCTTTTGATTGGTTAAAACCAGTCATAAATTCATGAGACTGTTTTGCCGGTTGGTATACTCATATTACCAAAATCTATGCTGATTGACTAAAATGGTCATTCGTCGTTTACATTTTGAGAATCCCTCAAGCTCATCTCTATATTGAAGTGATTTAAATATTCAATTTATAAGTTATGTTTAGGATAATAACCATACATACAATCATCCTAGGGGTAGAAATTTTTACCGAAATTTAAAAATCCCTCCTTAATTTTTGAAAATCATTACGAATATAATGATTATTATCTTTTTACATAATGACCTGATTCGGATATTTGAAAGTAATAACGTTTACAAACACCTTTGTTAAAAATTTAAAAGTATATGTATATATGTAATAATAATAATTATTAAAACTGTATGATTACTAAGCAAGAGAGTAAAGATTTTCGAATTAATTATCTTTATCACAGCTTGATATATATATATATATATATCATGCTGTGATAAAAATAATTTATTACAAACCTAGATCAAGGAGCTCCTTCATATATTTAGATTTAATCGTTTATTCGTCAAATGAGATTATATATCAATCTAACCTGTTATTTTAAAAATAGATTTTTGCAACTCTGAAAAGTCATCCTGAACTGATTTCTAAATATAAAACTTATAATATACAGCTATGTATAGATGAGGTTATCGGTGGTTTTTTCAATATACACTGTTAATTAAATCCTGAACTTTTAGTTACTTTACGTTCATTTAGCGGGTGGCTGTTGCCTAATAGAGTATAATTAATGATTTTATTTTAAGTGTCTGATTTTTTTCCCATGATTGTCTATTATAGACGTTAATCTAGTACCGCCGACATACCGGATGTAAAATAGTATACAGGTAAAAATTCCTTCTTTAAATTAAACTGTTAACAAAAAATTACATTCTGATATATTACTTACACTAACTAAATGGTCAGGAGCACTGGTGAAAGTGCCGAATTTATTACTTTTATCGAACACTGGAAACGATGCTGAAAACTTCAGTTCACTCCATCCATCAAACATTACAAACTATGCCTAAATGTAACACAGATTATTTCGCGAGCTTGTATGTATGTATGTATGTATGTATATGCGCATGTGTGACTACAGCAAAACGCGGAAATATCACATTTGTAAAAGGCTTAGATAACACCAGTTAATCTGATATGGGTTAATTTTTTACTGACAAATTATTTATTTATTACCACTCAAGATAAGTAGTGAAAGTAGCACTTGGTAATTTTTATATGCAATACAATATCACAACACAATTAGAGTCTTATTTACCTAATCACCTGATTAGCTGAATATTCCATTCTAATTTCTTTACTTAGTACGATAACTAAATAGATTTGTAGATAATTTTCTAAAGTATTATTGATGTTTTTAGCAAACAATGAAATTAGATTTTCGTTTAAATGACCTAGAAGTTTAGATTTTGTTTTGTTTATTTACTCTTATTAGATAGAAATAAGCGGAAAATTTATTTAACAAACGAAACATGGAAGTTACGTTAAAGTAAATAAATTAATGCCAAGGTCGAGGAATTCGGTACCTGTTTTGAAATTAAAAATACAAAAGAAAATCTTAATTTGGCATGTTTGTATTAGATTTAGTTACTTAGTTTATTTACTTCACCTCTGATTAGTACTTAATAAGTGCCTTTATCAGGCATTATAATCTCGTTTGAAGGTGGCATCGATTATCTAGAACCCACATCCAAAATATTTTGCGAAACTATAATTATGTATCAGTTTTTGACTACGCGACCTCTTTCAAAACACCATCATCTTAGTTTATTCACCGTTATCTCTTTTTCAGTAGACTTCTAGACATATCTTTTCATTTTGGTTGTTTTGACTTATATCCCTATTGTTTTAGCCTTTTTCCATCACCACTTTTTCACCATTTTTTTTTTGTCACTTCCTGTTTAACCGTGTTTTCATCACGTCTTGCTGTCACGTAGCTTGTCAAGGGTTTTTAAATGATACATATAATATATCCAAGTGCTATCTAAAATGGACTAGATCATGTATCCTTCAACTAATCACCCAAAAATGTTAAATAAGGAATAATCAAATTTGTCTACTACTCTAATTACCACAAACTCATCATTTATCTGAGTCCTACTTATCGTCCATTTGTTTTCATTTAATCCATCTAGCCACGGTATCAACCAGCATGTGTTTTAACCTCGGTCCAGGATATTGTGAGAATTCGATTCTAATACCGCTGTGAAGTATGAATAAAGTATATTAGATGACCCAACAATCTTAGAATGATCTACAACGCTTAAAGTCAATAATAATATGAATAGTATAATAATCAATATTTAAATAGTTATATGATACACTAGCATACGGTAGTCTGTGGAGTATACAGATATTTAATTGGTATTTTCACCCATCGGCATATCATAACTTTATTATTCGTAATCGTAATTTACCTCTACTAGTACTTCGCAAGTTCATCGAGTTCATTACTTACCTGTAAACACTGTCCTACTTATTTTTTTCACTTTTATTACACTATTAATTATCTTTAATCATAATGCTTCGTCTAGTTTATAACCATTTAGCATGAAAATTCTCCTGTTGGTTCAACGCTT